>CDFA01019642.1:5859-28580 GCA_000826305.1 Acanthamoeba healyi
TTTGCCGGCGCATTCCCTTTTTCCAACGCGCCCTCTGCCCCTCCGCCATTCGCACACCAGAGCTCGCTGTCGTTCGGACCTCTCTCTCCCACTCTCTCGCAGTCTACTCGCTACACGTCGATCGAATAGTTTGATCTCGCCTCTCGTCGCTCTCGCACTCTCTAGCCCTCTCTTCTCTAGCTCTCTCCCAGTACGATCGTATTCCATTCCTGTCTCTCGCTCTCGCTCTACACGCGCACGCTTGCAAGTAGTAAGTAAGTAAGAAGAAGAAGAGGAGATGCAAAGCAGCTTGGTCTTCAAGACCATCACGTTCGGCAGTCTCGCGTTCCCGTTCTCGGAGGACCTGAGCGAGGGCCTCGTCGAAGAGCAACCCGGCGTTCTCAGGTTCTACCTCTTCGGCACACCGCGGCAGGGACTGGCAGCAAGCGCAGAGGACTCCACCAACGGGGCCACAGGCGCCTGGGGTGAAGACGAAGGCGATGCCGCAGACGATAGCGCCTTCTTCGACGGCAGTCGATGTTCCTCGAGCGACTCGTTGTTCGATGACGCAAGGTCCACCACCACGAGCCAACCTCGATCGCCCATGTCTTCGCCGACTCGGAGTAGCAGCGAGGACCAGAGCTGCTCTCCCCGCTCGTTCGATTCCCCTTCTTCGGAGGACTCACCGCTCGCCAGGGGTCGCACGTACGTGGATGATTCGACGCCTTCTCACTCTCCGCCTCCTTCTTCGTCTTCTCCTACGCGCAACGAGCCGAGGCGCTGTAGTCTGTGTGGCGCAGGCGTGCACGCGCGCAAGAGGTGTCCGGCCCGGTGCACGCTGAGGCGGTGCCACGGACGTCTGACGCACGCTCTGGGGACGTGCCACTACCGATTGCGCGTGTGCGAACTGTGCGGCGAACGCGGACACGGCCAGGAGCGATGCACTACCGTCACCACCGTGGCTTCGGTTTCGGCCTCTGGCTCTGGCGCGGCTCTGGCATGACGATCGGGCAGCGTTGGTGCTGCGCCCCTGGCTCGCTGACGTCAGCGCACGGTCGAGCTTGCAGTGAACGACTGTTTCGGACTTAAAAGTTGGCCACAACAAAGGTGGAAGGAAGCAGGCCAAGCCTGGGGCGGATGGGGTGGAGTGCTAGCGTGCTGGTGACGGTGGTTGGGCCCTTGCGCGCCGTCGAACGCCTGCGTCACCTCTTCTCCAGTATTTGGTTGGCGTTCGAGAAGAGGTGCTGTACTCGTGCGTGGTTGCGCGTGCGCCGTCGCCCTCTCCTTCTCCAGCAGCCGAGCCACACGCGGACCGGCCTCGACAATCCGCCCAACGTTGCGGACGAGCATGACTTCAAGACGACGCCGGATCCCTCCCCGCTGGTTGTGCTGGCTGCGCGAGCATGCATGGATGCCGCCGTGGACGGCGTCGTTGCCATCAGTAGCATCGGAGAGCGCCTGCCAGCGGACCTGCTCGAGCAGCTGCCAGAGGTCATAGATGTCTCTCAGGTCTCCGTCCTCCGTCGCCACCTTGTGAGCGGTGACCGTGGCCGCGGCCTCTACGCCGGCGAGCGGCTGGTGCTGGAGGCCATCGAGCGCGCCGTCGACGGGTGGAAGGGGCAGCTGGTCTACGACGCCGACTTGTGGAAGAGCATGCTGGGAGATGAGGTCAACCACCTCGCCACGCTCTTCCCCGAGCTCACAATCGAACATGCGGCCGAGGACGCGTGGAATGCCGAGACCATCGCATCCGTCCACACCGGCAGCAGCCAGTGTACAGCCAGTGTACGACCGACCTCTTGAGTTCTCCCTGCCTGAGTATCTAGCCCAGCCACACCGCCCGTTGTTCGGGCACATCGACGACTTAAGCGACCACCAAGATGGTGCTGATGGCGATGACGGTTGGCAAAGCTTCGGATTTGACGTCACCGACGCCGACTACGAGTTCGAGTGGAGCGACCAGCCCTGTTCATGCACACGTTGCGCTCTGGCAGGCGGTGGCAAGCCGGCCTCCAAGAATGGACCTACGTGAGCCGATTGCAAGAGAACCCATGACCATCTTCTTCATCATCTGCGCTGTGTGTGGTCCAAGTTGTTGTCGTTGAACGTTTAGATGTACAAACGACGTGCAAAGTGCAAGCGGGGTGATCCGTGACAGGCATGTGGTGCAGGGAAAGAGAAAGATGAAGGAGCTGGCACACACTAGTATCGCGAAGACGAAGAGGAGGACGGCGTGGAGAAGGACAAGGCGAAGAAGCTGGTCAGGTTGACGTAGCGGTAAGCCGACGCGCTCACGAACATGTCGATCCTCTTCTTAACGTCCTCGTAGCTCTTCGCCACGTCGGGGCTGATCACCGACTTTTGCTCTGCTCGCGCACACAGGACATACAGATCAGCCTAATCATCACCATCATGAAGCTCATCAATCCACTCCCGGAGAAGACAGGGGAACTCAGACGCACCTTCGGTGAGCTTGGACATATCAAACATACGCACATAGTACTGCAGCTGGTTGTGCAGGTCCTTCTCAGAGTACTGCATGCGCGCACACACAGACTCAGCATTACATCATGGGGCTTGCGCTTCTCTGTGTGATCATGCAGAGTAGCGCGGGAGAGGATGGACAGAAGCGAGACATACCTCCGTGTTCATGACGTTGTGGCATGTGGCGCCGTTCTTCTTGGCTGCGCACTTGATGGTGCCCTTGGAGCCCAGCTTGTAGTCGGTTCTCGTGCGCGTCCGGCACGTGGGGTCTGTGCACACCAGCCACTGTTCATAATATCGCTGGATGTGCCTCCTGATCTGCATGGTGACTAGGTTGGAGATCTTTCCAGCCTCGAAGCGCAAGCGTCCACACTTGGTGCACTGTGTGTGTGTGTGTGAGAGAGAGAAGGAGTTGGCGTGGCTATGTTAGACACCCAGACGTTCAGACTCGGGCTCAAGGAACAAAGCGTACCTTGAAGTCCGACGGACGCACGGCGCCAGAGGGAAGTGTGAGTGCTTGCTCATCCTCCTTCTCCTTGCCCTTGTCGGCCAACTTATTGGTCGGCAGCTTGAGGCCAGCACCATGGAAGGCAAACACTTTGGTGCACCACGGGCAGGTCACGACGAGAGGCTCGCAGTTCTTGAACTTCTCGTCATCGTCCATCAGCGACTTGGGCTGCGCGTCGGCGTGTATGGATGAGCTTACAGGGTCTACTTCTCAAACGCGCGCACGTGAAGAGTGCACATACCACATAGCTGAACGAGTCGTACGACTGCTCCTCGCCCTCAGTGTAGACGTGGGACTGGAACCTGTGATAAGGCAGGAGCGGAGGTGAGCAGCAAGCACCAAGGACAGCACAGCACTGAGCTGGACTAAGATGGCGGACACGTACTTCGCGGGATTGAGGCCAAGGCACTCGGCGATCTGGGCAGGGTCCGTTCCCTCGATGGGTCCACACAACCGAGAGAGCGGAGGATGGATCTGTTGCGTCAGATACCTGTGCAATCATCGCCATGTGTTAGCCCAGCCGTGCGAGAAGCAGAGCCAGCATGGCGAGGTCGATTGGCTCCACTCACCATTCGATGTCGATTTCGAGCAGGCCGTCAGACTTCTCCACCTGGTCGGGCGAGAAGGCCCTCTCGGCCGCCGACACGGCATCACCCTTCATCATCACACAGAGAGACGATCGTCAGCGTTGCCAACGTTGACTTCAACCAGGACGACAGCGGGATGGCGAGGAAAGCGGCGCACCTTGCAGATGACGTAGCGGATGTACTCGCCCACCGACACCTTGCGGTTCTGCTGGCGGAGCCTGAGGGCCACCTGCACGTGGGGCAGACCCTTCTTGTCGGGATAGGCGTCGGGATCCTTGGAGAGACACTTGGTGATCACAAACTTCTCCAGTGCGATTTTGCCGGCCTTGATCTGGGTGCCCATGCTGGTGAGGTAGTTGTGGATGCCGGAGACGACTTCCTGGCGCGGTTTGCCCGACATGATCTCATCGAGCACGCGCTGTCCCATCTCCTTGGACAGGTCGCACCAATCTCGTCGCACAAGATCGAGACCCTTCATCTCCTTCTTCACGTCGTTGATGTCGTTGCCGACGGTCAGCGCCGCATACTGCGTTGCGCAAGAACCAATACACACATACGTTAGCCATACAGAGCCTCTCGACGCGCGTGGTGCAGAGACAATAGGCGCGTACCTTCTTCTTGGCCAAAAGCAGGATCATCTTGAAGATGCCGTCGATATCAATCTCGACGTGCGAGTAGCGCTGGTTGATCACCTTCTTCAGGTCGTTACCCATCTTGCGCACCTGGCTCAGCACTGCACAACACGCGCGCATGATCCGAGTGTGTAAGTTTGATGAGTGCGACGTCGTGCATGTCGTGCAGGCAAGCAGCCATGTCACGCGTGGTGGAAGCGCACCAGTTGCCGAATCGCGCAGGGCAGGATCGGCGTCGGGCGAAGGCACGGACGGGATGCGAGTGTTGACCATGATCGAATCCGTGTCACCGTAGATGACGTCGAGGTTCAGCTGGTTCTCCGCCTGCTCCTTGGTGGACTTGAGGGCCTCTCGTCCCTGCACAAACGCACACACGTTCATTGCAAGTGAGCAACAGGGCACTCATCAGTGTAGGCAGTTGGACGACGGGAGCGGACCTTGAGGGTGATGAGCTCGGCCAGAGCCATGGCGAAGAATCGAGAGTGGGGGAAACCGAGGCAGCCATACATGGAGTTGGCGACGAGCTTTAGGGCCAGCTGTTTGATGTTCAGCTGCTGGGCGCGCTCGGTGCCCTCACGCTCGGTCTTGAGCTGCTTCTTCACAGCACCACGGCGGTTTACCAGCTCGTGAACGACCTGCGGCAGGAGACCTGCAAGCAGAGTACGTGAGTCTCCCAGACGGAGAAACATGGTGAGGGCATAGTCATAAGCCTACCCCTTGCACGAGAAGCGTCGGGAGGGTTGGCCGGGAGCCAATCTCGGCCTGTCTTCTCCTTGTTGGGATCTCGCTGTTGCGTTGCACAGAAACTGTTAGCGCTTGCACGAGTGGCATGATTGGTGCGTGCGGCGCAGACGTACCTCTCTGTCGATGGTGGTGAAGCAAATGTTGTACTCCTGAATAATACTCGGGTACAAGCTGTTGAAATCAAGCAGGAGGATGTAGGTGTCGTAGAAGCCCTTCTTGGGCTCCAGCACAAGACCGCCCTCGTATGCGGGCTTCCGCTTGCCCTTGCTGAACTTGCCTGTGTACAACAGAGCGCGCACGTATGGTGCGTGAGCAGTCCTGCGCACCTGCCACTCAATGAAATAAGGGCAGGGTGTATGTACCGTCTTCGTGCGACGCCCTGTCAGGACAGATGAAGTGGGGCTTGGGCTGGTCGTGGAAGCGGTGAAGCAGAAGATACTCGATGCGCTCGGCACGAGCGCCCATCAACGAGCGCGACCTTGAAGAAGAAGAAGATAGGAATAAGCGAGTTGATTACGATAGACCAGATGTCACCTCAGCACAAGAAGAAGGCGGGGTCCCGGTACCAGAGGTTGCCGCACACGTTTGTGAGATGCTTGGTAAGGGGCAACACCTCCATCTTGAACATGAGGCTGATGGCGAGGTAGGCGTCGTTACCGCAGTGGTTGATCAGCGTCAGGAGCATGTCTGTAACAAATGATGACAAGGAGGCGTGAGCCAGACACGAAGGCCGAGGAAGCGAAACGGCAACGTTGTGCACCAACGTACCGGTCTTGTTGAAGTAAGGCGCGACGTTGTTCTCTTCGTCCATGGGCAGATCGGGTCTGTCCTTGCCCAGGTGAGCCTTGGCCAATTCACCCAGCCTGTAGTTCTTGTGGCGGATGAACTCCTTGGCCGAGTGATAAGTGTCACACACAAGACGACCGGCCATGACAGCCTTCTCCTGCCAGGTGGTGTCGCCAGTGCCACCGACGCCCTGGTTCAGCTTCGGGAATCTGCAAGTTGATCCGCGCACGACGCCATTCAGTACACACGCCCATCCGAGCATGCAAGCAAAGGGTTGCAGCAAAACGCACCGTGTTCTACGAAGACGACCAAGCTTGGACCAGTCTGCACAGGGCACGTTGCAGGCCTGCATGCGGTGCAGCAAGATGTCGAGATCCCATCCGAGGAAGTTGTGGCCGACGATTACATCAGGGTCGTACTCAGCAATCTTGCCTGCACAAGAGCGAATATCGGAGATGTCAGAAGGCGTGGATCCCGAAGAGCTCTAGAGCTTGTCAGGGAAACTGCGCAGCGTACTCATCAGCCCGCCCAGCAGGTTACGCTCAGATGAAGAGATGATATATTGCTGCTTCTTGCCTCGTTGCTTGGCTTCAAGCGCAGCGCGGAGATTGTCGGGGAAGCTGTGGCCTGTCAGAGGACGGATCATGGCAAAGCACTGGTATTGCGTCTCCGGAGCAGGAGTTGATCCCTCCGATGACACTAGAGACACAAAGAGGATGGAATCACGATACAGCGTCAGCAGCTGACAAGCATGGCGAGAGGGATGATAGACAGGGTCTCATATACCCTGCGTGTGCACGATGCCACTGGCGATGACGATCTCGTTCTTGCCGGCATTGGTGTTGAGGTGAGACTTGATGTGAAGGGCCATCACCACAAGCGCAGGTTCGCGCGGCATACGCCCACCGGGACACTGATCGGGCGTAAGGACGTTGATGTCGGTGATGTTATCGACACGCCCCTCGAACTTGCACCACGTGATCTGTTTTCGCATGCCACCGCGTTAGGTGCTGTCACGCGACACCTCAGGAAAGCAGCCTGCAATCAAAGCGCACCTTGGCATTATCCTCAGCGACGTTGGAGATCTTGAGCCAGGACGGGCCCATGAGACGACGCTTGATGAGCAGGCTCTCCGTGGCTGAGGTGGTCGCGCCAAAGATGTGGCTGAAGCTTTGGCCTGTAATCAGTGTTAACAATGCCCGGTTAGTTGGAGCAAACCATGGTGCGACCATCGTCCTTTTGGGACTGCCATGCGTACCAGACAAGTTGGCGGGCAGGTTAACAGACGACGAGCAGATGACCTTCAGGAAATCAGTTTCGCCCCTCGGCACGCCTTCCCTGTCGAACGGGTACTTCCTCCGCACGGGCTTGATGCGAAGCTGTCCCATGTTGTACTGCTTGCGGAGAGCGCCTATTTCGGTCCTGACATCCTGCATCGTCACCGGAGTGTCTGTTTCCTGTTGTTGATCTGAAGAGAGAGGCGATGAGAAAGTGTGAGATGAGATATCATGAGCGCGTTGGCCTGCGCTGAACAGGTGTTGACGATACGTACCGTCCAGCATATTCTGTCTGGGAACAACAAAGAGTGAACGGGGCACGTTGCGCACTGTGATGCAGCAGCTGGCGAATTGGTTCGTTGTCTTGTTCACACACACCTGAAGATGTGAACGGTAAGCAGAGGTGCCAACGTTCTATGCATAGCTTCTCATGAGCAAGTGCGACCTACCTTGCCAAACATAAACACCACGCCCGGATTGACCTGCTTCTCTTCGGCAGCATCGAGCCAGTAGAACAGCAAGCTTCCGTCCTTCTCAAGCGGGAGATCGGTGTCTATCGCCACGCTCACGCTCGCCTGCTGCTGCGGCTGCAAAACCAAGCAAAGAAGAAGATCGCGCTTAGTGAGGCCAGCGATCAGGCGCGCAACGAATGAATCGTAGTTGTGGTGTGGCGTACTGTTTCGGTTTGATCCTCTTCGTGATCGCCACCATACCACATCATGGCGTCGGCCTCGCGCACCGCGGCCTTGTTGAACTTCTTCTTCGACGCAATGGTGAAGTTGGGTGCCGGAGCGTCAGTGTCCATCGAGGCAGCCGGCTGCTTGTCCTGCTGCTCGGCCACCGCAAACCAGAACTCGTCCTCCTCGCTCGCGATGGCCATCGGTTGCTGCGCTTCGACCGACTTAACGGCGGCGCTGTCACCAGTGGGCCGAGGAGCGGCGGACCCGTTCGAGGACTGCGCAGGGAGGATGCGCAAGCGCGCACGTCAGAGGAAGCAGCCTCATCGCCAGTGTTCGCAGCTCGAGAGAACAGGATCAGGTGTCTGCGTACCACAGCGGCAGGCTTGGATGCCTCCTTGGCTTTCGGTGCGGGCGTGGGTTCCTTATTCTCCTTGTCATCAACGTCCAGCTGCTGCTCGCTGGCATCGGCATCGGCTGCGTTGTCGCGTTCCCTCTTCCTCTTGCGAGCCAGCGCCGATGACGGGGCGTCGTCCAGCGACACGGCAAAGGGGTCCGACGCCAGGTCTTGCAGCTGGTTGAGCAGGAAGTCGTCCGAGGAAGCAGAGGCCAGCTGCTTCTTGAAGGCGCTGCCCTTGGCCGCCGTGGCCGTCGTCGATGGGCCCATGCGCAGCATCTGGGCGATGTTGCCCGTTCCGGTGGGAGGCTCCAACGGCTTCTTCTTCTTCTTCTCTGCGGCCGCCTTGTTTAGGGCACCTCTCTTCTCTGCACATACGATGTGTGTAAGAGGGAGCGATCGCCCAAATGTATCAAAAAAATCAAAAATGAGCGAAATGGCCATTTTGTAGAGGAAATGGCGGCTACGAACTTGGCTGCTTCTTGGCTGCCCTCTTCTTGCTACTGGTGGTGCCCTCTTCTCCTTCCTCGTCCTCTTCCTCCTCGCCTTCTTCATCGATGTACCCGCCGGTGCCGTCATCTTCGATCCAATCCTGCTCTTCCTTCTTCAGCTTTTCGTACTCATCTTCATCCATCTCTGCGTACAGATCCTTGTCCTTGATCTGCATGAGGTAAACCGCCAACCAAGTCAAAGTCAGACCTCCCCAACCTAAAATTGCTTGTATGGAGGGGGGTGCAAATTTACCTCATACGTCTTGCTCCTTCCACCCTCCTCTCTGCATTTCTTGAGGTTCTCCAAGACATTTTGTCGAGGATTCTTGCGCTCACGCCTAGTCCTGTTGTCCATCTCGAGCTACGGGCGGCGGGCGGGTCGCTGTTGTTGTTGTTGAAATCAAGCCCCTGCTGAACTCTCACCGTCGTGGCGCCAAAACCGCTTTCGCGCCAATTCCTTTCCCGCCAAAACGAAACCGCTTTTCGAAACGCAAGCAGGAAAACTATTTCTTTTGCTCCGTTTGCGCTGTTGCGGATGACCGGGATTTGTTTGAAGGTGTGTATTTTGAGGAAGAAGGGCAGATAGGACCAAAGAAAAGAATGCGAGAGAGAGAGAGAGGTTGTCTCGCTTGAGTGTTGGTTGCTAGTTGGCGAGGGAGTTCTCAGTTCTCCCGCTCGTCTTCGCTCTCGGGCGCTAGCTTGGCGAGGATCCTCTTGCAGTAGTCGACGAGGGCCTTGACCTCGACCTTGTTGCCGCCCATGGCCGTAGGCTTGCTGGCGTAGGTCGTCAGCAGCTCGGGATCGGTGTGGATGCGAAGCACGTGCAAGAGAGCGCGCTCGGCCGCTGTTCGTGACACACACACGCGCATTCATGATGAGACTCGACGCGCAAGAGCAAGAGCAAGACGTGCAAAGAGGAGGAGTTGGTGGAAGGGGGAGGGAGGCTTACCAAGCTTGACAGGCATCGACGTCCTGTCCTTGACGCGGTTGAAGAGGGCAGGCACAAGGAGATCGAGGTTGTTGGTGGCGGTGTTGGGACACGTCTTGGCAAACTGCTTGATGGACTTAACCGCCGCCTGCTTGATGTCGACCTGCTGGTCGGCCGTGGCCTTGGCCAACAGCGGAAGCAGCGACTGGACGGCAGCGCCGAAAGCTGGGTCGAGGGCAACCGTCATCAGCGATCAACGCTCGGCCTGAGGGAAAAAACGAGCAAGCAGAGGTGTACCTTGGTGGTCTTCGCCGAGCAGGACGAGGTAGCTCTCGCAACAGCTGATGGCGGCCTTCTTGACGGGAGGCTTGTCGTCCTTGAGCATGGCCACGACGTGGTTCATGGCCACGCGGAGCAAATCCTCGTTCGACCGAACACGCTCCGCGGCAAAGCGGAGGATGTAGTCGAGGGTGAGCGTGTAGGCCTGACGCAGCTTCCACTGGGCCTTGACATCGCCGGCCTCGACCGACAGCTCGGTCTTGATGATGCGCTCGAACTCGTCGGGCGAGCAGAACTTGCTGTAGGCAGCAAGACAGCGGGCGACGATCGTACGCGTGTGCTCGTCGTCGGACTGGAGAAGCTCGAACAGCGTGGGCGCAATCTTGGAAAGGATGTCCGGCTTGACCTTGTCACCGGCCGAGATGAGTACCCGCTGGAGAGCGCCCAGCATGGCCTCCTGCACGCCTCCGGTGGCCTCGTTGATGCCAGACATGAGCTCCGTCACGAGCGGGTCCACACGGGTGTGCATGCCCATCAGCTTGCCCAGCGCGATAGCCGCCTGGTCGCGCACCTCGAACGTAGCGTCCGAGAGGGCCTTGACGAACGTCGTCTGCAGCTGCGGCAGGAAGGGCTTGAGCATCGGGCCTCCCCGGTCCAGAAGCAGACTGGTAGCAATCAAAAGAGTACAGGTAAGCTCATGAGCAAGTCACCAACGAGGTGCAGATTTGAACGACTCTTTGTGGGTCGTAGGGAGCCGTACGAGAGCGTGCGCAGAATGGCCAGCTTGACCTTGGGCGGGAAACGGTCACCGATGATACGGATGAGCGGACCGGTGATCTTGATGACGAAGGGACCAAGCGCCTGCGGGGTGGTCAGCTCGATCAGGTCGCCCATACCAAGAGCGGACGCCTCCCTCTGCTCGGGGCTGCCGAACATGAGACCTATTCAAGTCGCGTGTGCACATGTCAGGCATCGGATGAAATTTGAGAGTCAGAGAGTGCGAGGTACCCTGAAGGAAGAGCGGAAGGAGAGCATCGAGTCCCTTGGGCAGGCACAAGCCCGGCAGAGCGGTCTTGCCCTGCTTCTTGAGGTCCTCCCGGACGTAGGTGAGGTAGAGGCGCACATCGGAGACGAAGATGGGCTGGTCGTTCTTGTCGATCGACTTCATGAGGCTGTCGAGAGCGCTCCAAGCAGCCTTTTGCACCTCGACGGTCGAGTCGTTGAGCAGCTCGATCAGCTTCTTGAGCGTCATCGGCACATGTGCCCGGAAGTCGACCTTGCTGTCGGCGCAGTAGGTGCCGATCAGCGTGACGGCCGAGGTACGGAACGAGGCCGAAGGGTTGTCCGCGGCTCTGAGGAGCTCTCCGAAGAGGATGTGCATGCCATCCTCCCGCACGCACAGCACCATCTTCTGACCGTAGCTCTTGGCCGACTCGAGGGCCTCGGGAGCGACATCGGGCTGCGGCTGCATGGCCTCGATGAGGCAAGGGATGAGGATGCCCAGGTGAGGGTAGAGCGATGGTCCGGCGACCTCAGCAACCGAGCTGAGGGCCTTGGCGCTGAACGCACTGTATCATGGGATTGGGTCAGCAAACAGGCCGTCACCACCGCACACGATGATCTTTTGGCGAGGAGGGCGCGTACGTGATTGGCGGCTTGGTGAGCTTGGGGATGAGGTAAGGCAGAATAGCCGCCGCGCGCAGGGTGATGATATGACGTAGACCATCCAGGGCGTAGTCGGCGACTTCAGGATTCTCCAGCTCGTCGAGCAGGTCTTCGCGGGGGAGAAGATTAGGTCGCGTTAGTTCATGCACTAAAAAGAAACACTGCGAGCAGAATGCAGAGGGTACCAGGCACGATGTCGTCAATGGCCTTGGTGGTGACGGACTTGTACAGCCTGTCAAAGGCAAGCGCAGCGGCCTCGCGGACCTCGTCCAACGGATCGCACAGGGCGCGAGAGATGGCCGGCATGATGATGTGCAGATACCTGAACACACCACATTGCGGCCATGTATGTTAGTCGATGTGGTAGCGAACACACAAGAACGTGCGCTTTAAGGATAACGCACTCGGCAATCTGGTGCTTCTGGGCAGAGGCAATGACCTCAGTAAGACCCAGGCAGACACCCTGGCGAGTGTCAGACAGAGGACTCCGCAGACCCTGCAAGGAGAGACATTGAGCTCAAGAATTCGCAGGCACCTATGACAGTAAATAAAGATCATGTATACCTCCTCGAGGATAGGAATGATGTCGGGCAGAATGCGGTCGCCCAGCTTGTTCACTAGGTCGCCCAGAGTCTTGCCACCGACCTCGCGCTTGTCGAGGACTGGGCTGCCGAGGCACTGAATGATGATGTGCATCATCTTCGGGAGGACACCTGTGGCGCAGCAGAAGAAGAATTTAAGCTTTGTCTTCGGTGCGTGAGCGAGCGTGAGAGGATAACTTACGCTTGAGAGTAGCCGGGGTGTGCTCCACCACTGACTTCCACACCATAAGCGCCTGCTGACGCACAACAGCGTTGGGATCGCTACGCAACATGTACAATCGCGACAGGATGTCGGCCTGGACATCGGCGTCCAAGCTGCCGCTGATGACTGGTGTGTCGCAGAGAGAGTATGTCAGCACGGAATGTCGTGCCAGGGGCAGCAACGGGAGAAGGCGAGGTACGTCTCTGCTGGTTCTCTTTCTTTTGGTCCTTGTCCAAGAAGTGGAACAGGAGATCACCGACGAGCATGGTGGACGACTGTCTGATACGCCAGTTGTCGTCGAAGAGACCTTCGAGCAGGGTAGGCTGTTGTGTTGTGGGTTAGGTCTACTCTCGACACACAATTGAGAACCAGGGCGGAGACATACAAGCATGACGTCGATCGACGTCTCGGCATACTGGGTAACGAAGGCCTGACCAGCCCGGAGCGAGATCTCGCGAACCGACTCTGTGGTAGGGCAATGCACGGTGTAAGACGATATGCGAACACCCTGAGCGACAAGTTGCCTGACATACCAGTTTCATCGGCAAGACCCTTGAGGATGGCGGGCAGGAGAGTGCCCATGTAGGGCGGGAACTTCTCCTTGAGAGCCGACGGCAAATAGACAAACAGGCCGATGTAACCCTCGCGAATGTGCCACTTGGGGTCGTCCGTGCCGTCCATGATCTGCGGCAGCAGCTCCTCGAACTTGCCCACGCCTACACAGGCAGAAAACACAAAACGCACGCACAGTTATAAGGTACCCTTCGAAGGAGAGGATAAGGGCGATTAGACGGGAGGACGTACCGAGACCAGCAACCACCTCGGAGAGACCCTGAGCAGCACCGGTACGCTCAACGGAACCGGCATCGGACTGCATGGTCTCCAGCAGCCACGGGATGAGCGTGCTGAAGTTCTGCTCTCCGATACCCTGCACCAAAGTGCCCAGAGCTGTGGTGGAGAGAAGGCGCAGCAGTGAGTTGACACACGCATCGGAGGTAAATCAGTTCAGGGAGAGGTAAAGCATACCCTTGGCGCTCACGGTACGAACGTCGGGAATAGGATCGGTCAAGATGTTCTGGAGCTCGGGAATGAGGATCTCGAGGTAGGGAACGAGATCCTTGTGGTCGGCCAGCGAGCACATGTTACCCACAATCTGATCGCAGGAACAGTTAGCATGATGGAAAGGAGGCTAGGTAAGGTGTCAACAACAGCAAGCAGTCAAGAAGAGTGACATACCTGAGCGGACTTCTTCTTGACCTCAGTCTTCCTGTCCTTGAGAGCACGCGCCAGAATGGGCATGATAAGCGCCAGCGAAGGCACGTCGATCACGTGCACGAACGAGGTGCTCAACAGCGCATCGAGGGCCGCAATGGTGTTCTTATCAGGATCGTAGATGGCCTGGATGAGCACGGGCACGTGCGTCTGGATCTCAGGATTACGAATGACAGCACCGATGTTCTCGAGGGCAATGCGGGCAGCCTCGACAATCTATGTCATGGGCAAGAGATAGATGAGTTGCGTTTCTTATGTAGGAGCAGATGAAGTCGGTGGAGCGCACCTTCTGGTGAGTGTCGGTGAGCACAACACCGAGGCGGGGCACGATGGTAGGCAGACAGGTGGAGAGCTGGCGAGGGTTACAGAAAGCCATGGTGCCCAGCAACTCAACTGCGGCTTGCTTCGTTCTCCAGTTCTTGGAGCGGTCCTCAAGGGCCTTGAGCAGTGCGGGGAGCACCAGCTTGACACCGTGACCGGAGAGGTTGCCCATGATGGCCCTGGCGGCATCAGCGGTGGCCTCACGCACCTGCTCGCTCTGATCGCTGAACGACAGCAGCAGCTTCGGCAGGATTTGGATCACATAGGGCTCGAAGGAAAGCTTCAGCATGGTGGAAAGGCACTCGAACTGGATTGAGGTAGAGGACGAAGTATTAGATCACGAGAGCGCAATTGCGTGGGGTTGGGATAATGGGTAGGGACATACGGCAAAGAGGGAACCCTGGCGGGTGTTGATGCTCTTCTTGTTCTCCACGGCCGCCTGCAGCTTGTCCATGATGCCGTACTGCTTGAGGATGGGGATACCGATACCCTTGACCACTGGATGTTGTGTTCGGTGACGAATGAGTTATACACCGCTTGGAACACAGGCAAAAGGAATGGAAGCGTACATCCAGCAAGACCGTAGGCAGCGCCACGCCTGTCACCGTAGGAGGAACCCTTAAGGAGGCGCTCGAGCAGGAGGCTCACGTACTTCTCCTTCTGGCCCTCCTCGGTGATGTTCTTCATGAGGGACGCAAGACACTGGCTGACGGCCTTCTGGACCGACTCGGCCGGAGTCTTGAGCACCTCCAGCAGACGATCGATGACCGCACGGACCTTGGGGTCGTCGGCAGCCAGATGGCGCGCCAGAGTACCCAGGAAGATGACCACGGCCTCGCGCACCTGATCGGAGATGTGCGCCGGCAGCTGCGAGGGAGCGGGCCTGTCGAGATAGTTCTCGAGGATAGGGATGATGGTTCCCATGTGCGCCTGTCCCTGCTTGGCGATGATCTCCATACCAGCCTAGTCGTGTGTGTGGAGCAGTTGATGTTGAGTGACTCGCCGCGGCGAGGATCTTCGAAAGCAGGTGTTGATGCTTACCTTGGTAGTGTGATCGATGACGAGCTTCTCAAGATCGGTGAGTGAGTGCTTGATGAAGAACTCAAGCACCATAGGCAAGTGTTCGGCTCCCATCTGGCAAAGCGCAAGCGAACAACAACAACAAAGGTAAGACGCCTTTCACATAAGAGGGTGGAGGAAAAACGAACCACAGTGGCGCACTCGCCAAGGGCGAGGGCTACACCGCTCCTGATTTCGAGCTTGTGAACGATCTCGCTCTTGGGCGGCTTGGAAGCCAACGTCAGCAGATCGGCTTGCGGCTCAACCTCCAGCGTGATGCCCTGAGTGTGAGGTGTAGGATTAGAACCAGAGGTCCACAAGCAGATGCTTGGATGCACTGTTGGTGCCTTATGAACATACCTCTTCTTCATCAGGCGAAATCTGCGCAAGTGCCTTACCCTGGAGCACGGACTGATGGACGCGCGTGGCTTCCTTGACGGGCGGGGGAACCTACCACAAGGTAAAACTAGGTAAGCCGCTATGCGATTCCCATCACGAAACAGGGATGTGGATGAGGGCAGTTGAAGCGTACATTGCGCGTGTGGAGCGCGAAGAGGTCACGCAGGACTCGGACAGTGGCCGATGGCAGTTCGGCGAGGGCGGCGGAGATGGCGCGACCGGCCTGCACGCGGATCTGCTCGACGGGGCTCGACAGCACGCTGTAGAAAGCGGCCCACATGGCAGGGTTATCGACAAGCTGGAATCCAGTGTGCTCCCACAGCTGCTTGGCGAGCTTGGCGTTCTCCTCGTCCTTATCGAACATGGCATGCCACAATCTGTACACACCGCACAAGGCGTTTAGACAAGAACGAGGAGAGGGCTGAGAGATTAGTTGTCAAAAAGTCGTCTTCCTACCTTCCCACGACATAGGGGCTGGGCTCGATGGTGGCCGACTTGACCGACGGAACAATCTGGAAAGCCTGCAGGCAGGAAAGACGGACGTGCTTCTCCTTGGAGAGGAGGCCGTCCAGCACGCTCGGGAGCTGGTCCTGGTCGAGGTCTGCATCACATGCCGATGAGAATATTGGCGAATTGATCTTGAGGCATGTGTGGTGTGGAGTGGTACCGGCAGCGAGGGAAAGGAGCGCTTCCTTAGCCCTGTTCTTGAATCGCGCCGCATACTCCAGGAGGTGGACAAGGATGTTTCCGAACACGTCGATGAATGGCTGGGGAGGAGGCTTGGCGTACTGCCCAGCAGGCGCGCGCGAGTGAAGCTCCAGGTCATACAATCTGAAGCAGAAGAGTTGAGTGAGCGGATGGCTGGATGAAAGAGCAATTGTGCAGTTTGGAAGCTTACGCGTCCTCCTGAATGGTAAGGCCAAAATAGTCCTTGTCGTCACCAGGCATGAGCACGGCTTCAATCACCGGCAGCACAAAGCAGAAGCCCTGAGGCGACAGGCGATGCTCGCTGTGAAGAGGTCAAGACGATGATTAGCTAAATGCCCATGACCCTCGGAGGAAGGGAGAATACGAGACTTACTTATCTCGCCTTGCGTGAATGATTTCAGCGACGTCGTTGATGCCGCTCGGGATGAGCTTAAGCAGCTCCTTGTCCCACGAAATGACCAGACGGCCATCGGCGTTGCGCTTTGACGCCATGAACAGCTTGCGCAGCACGAAGCCGATTCTCGCGGCAGAGTAGACGGATACTGTGGGGTAACGTGGGATAGGCGACGATGTTGACTCGGGGAAGGGAGGTTGGTGAACGGGGCCCACGCAGTGGGCGAGCGAGGTCAGGGCCTGCTCGGCAGCCTGCTGCAGCTCGTCCAGCTTGTGCGGAATGAGAGCGCGGATGAGAACCAGGAAGGCCGGCAGCTGAAGGTGCGCAATCTGCACGATAGCACAACGAAACAAGCGCGGATGGATTGGTGTGGAGCTCTGCACAGAACGTCCGTTAAGAAGAGGACTCGTACATGCGGCTCGTTGATAGCAAGCGAGGAGATGGCTTGGAGCGCGGCGCGAACTCTTTGCACTCTAGCCTCCACTCGGGCGCGCAGGCTGGCTTGTCTAGCCAGGTGGGCAGCCCTCTCAGCTTGCTCAGCAGGCGTCATTTGGGGTGTCTAAGAGATACAAATCGTTAGCGCAATCGCTCTCCTTCTTCATGCTGCGGCGTCGAGATGGAGTACCTTGCTCTTGTCCTGACCCAGCTTCTTCCTCATCTCAGCTTCCCAGGCGGCGTCCGCCTGGTCGTACATCTTCTGGCCTGTGTCATAGAAAGCAAGTTCCGTCAGCTCAACACGCTCGCAAAGGCATGGTACAGGGAGAGGGGCCTACCCTTGAGCTTCTTGATGTTCTGTGACTCGACCACCTGGGCCACATACTCCTCGGACTTGGGCGTCCACAGCTCGGTAGCCGGAGTGCGGTAGATCTCCAGCTGACTCTTGGTCAACTGCTGGAGCGGCACGCTGGAAGCCATCAAGCGCGAGATGGAGCTCACCACGCCGGCTGTTGTAACAGGAAATAGGAATCAGTCACGTTGTTGGTGCGTGTAATGAAAGACTTGATTGCAGAGTGTGCGTGTGACATACCGAGAGCAGCGGGGGTCATCTTTGCGAGGGAAGACAGGGCCGAGTAGGCAGCACTGCTAACGTACTTGTTGCCGCTAAGCAGCGCTCCATTGATGCCCAGTTCAGAGTTACCCTCGAACAGGAAGTGAAGCAGATCAGCGATCACAGCCTTTGTGTCATCATGCGAGTAGTCCTAATACAAGCAGAATCAATGTGAGTGACAATACGCTACGCACGTTGGTGGAGGCCTTTTGGGTACCTTGAGGGAGATGCCGACGATGGCCAAGCAGCGAGCCCAGCACTGGTACTGGACAGAGGGGAGAATGAAGGGGTGGTGCGCGAGCACGAGAACGAATGGCAACACCTTGCGGATGGCCTCCCGCCTCGTCTGGCTAGTCTCCTTGTCCTGGCCGTCGGCCTTGAGGCAGGACAGCAGCGCATGGAAATGGATCGCCGAACGGGCCTGTCCGTCCTCGGTCTTGGTCGGCACGTCCTCCTCCTTCTCAATGGACACCTTCTTGGCAGCGAGGTCGTCTTCCGCCGCCGGCTTGACTGACTGGAAGAACGCGCGCACGAGGAGCTCGGACAGCTCGTCCTTCTCGCTGTTAAACTTGCTCACGACTCGCGCCGCTTCCTTGCGAGGAGCGCTCCACGGGCACGTGAGCAAATAGACCAGCAGGCCGAACACGTTCTTGGCCGAGACGACCTTGCCTCGGGCTCGGTTCGCTTCGTCCTTGTCCTTCTGCTGGCTCAAAGCGGCCGTGACACGGGTGTAGTGATACTGCAGAAGAGTCTCGGATAACACAGCCAAGACGCGGCCCTCCCTCTCGTCCAACTTGCTGTGAAGTGTCAAGCAGGTTAGAAAGAGAACCAAAATCAGTTGGAGGAAGGGGCGAACTTACTTGAGGAACTTGCGCTTGAACAAGTAGCAGCTCTCCGATACCACAGACTTCTCGGTCTCCTTCTCCTTGCCCTTGCCCTTGGCAGCGGCGGCGGTGGCAGCGCCCTTGGGTGCAGGAGCACCGGTGGCGTCGCCCAAGACAGCCTTCCACAGGCCCTCCTTGGCCAACCTGAACCGATCAAACATTCGGGATAGGAGATGAGGATCCAACTTGGTCAAGAAAAGTGAGCAAGCAATGGCACAGACTGGTGCAAGTTGCACACGTACTTGTCGTCGGCAGTGCTTCCATTGAGAGAGGCGATGAGAGAAAGCGCGGTGAAAGCATACACGAGGTCCTTCCTGCTCTTCAGCTGCGTCATGGCAGTCTTGGCGAGCGCAATAAGCGGATCAACTGAACAGCGGCAGCGACGACAACATTAGGATGAAGACATGGAGAAGGGCTCAGCTGTGTGGTGGAGAGGTTACCAAACTCGGAGATAACGTTGAGAGAGGAGAGAACCCAGTCCTTACGAGCATTCTTCAGTGCTACGATGAAGCTCTCCAGGTACGCGTGCCTGGTGGTGTCCTTCACATCCTTGAAGCCTGTTGTTGCAGATTCAGAGTCGTGTCAGGTGACAAGGTGCACAGGAGTTGGCGCGAGACCAAACGCACGTACCAGCAAGGAAGATCTGCTTCGCCTCGGGTGTGATCTTTGACGTGTAGGAGAGCCACTGGCCCAAGCCCATAACAGCGGCCACACGAACTTCGTCCATGCCCTCCTTCTTGAGGAGAGTCTGCAGGGCCTCGACCGCAACGAGCGCCATTCGTAGTTTGGCCTCACGAGGCAGGGATGTGGCATCGATCGCAGCGATGGCCTCCACCACGGCCAGCCGTCCCTTGTAATCGGTCAGGCCTGCATCATCACGTGAGCAAGGTGAGTTTGGCGTTAACTTTGGCAACGCAGAAGCGAGCGAATTGATTACCTGTCATGAGGGCGGCGAGATCCTTAATCATCTCCTCGAGCGCAGCAGGGTCGCTAACCTTGCGCACAGTCTGTTGCACAATTGCCAGGCCGCCGGCGCGATAGGCAACCTCGCTTGAGCGTAGCTGCGAGAATGCCATGGCACTGTAAAGAGAGAAGAGAAGCAAAATAAAAATGAGCGAACGTGATGTGGATGACGACTTGACTCTAGAGGAAGAAGCAGGCCATACCCGAGCGCAGGCGTGCCCTTGACAAAGGGGCTAAGGTCGAACGAAAGGTGTGAGATAAGAATCGGCACGTCCTCGATGACCACCTCGGGATTGCGCTTGAGCGACCTGTCCACAGTCGGCAACACAGCACTGTAGACCATTGCAGCTCGAGGGTGTGAGTGCTTTCGAACACATGCAACACTGACAGCTTCTTGAGTCTGTGGGCAAATGCAAGCACGTACGTTCCAAACTCCTCGGGCGTGAGTGTGCTGATGAAAGGAGCCAGTGCCTCGTGGATATGCTTGGGTGGCGCAGTCCGATCGCCGAATATCAACGAGACATACGCTTTGAGGAACTTCTCCTGTGGTGCTCTCGGTCAGCCGTTTGGACTCAATGCATTCAACATGGGCAGCCAAGGGTACCTTGATGGAAGCGAGCAGCTCCGTGTTCCTCTTCGCATACTGCGCGAGCAGGCCGATCGCCGCACATTCATGCCGAGCGGGCTCGCTGCCCAGGGCAGTAACGTACAGTTGGAAGACCTCGGGACGCTGCGCACGACGGCAATCAATCCGAGAGTGAGCGAAAATGCGTAAAGGGAGTGAGAGAACAACACAACGCAGTGAGATGCAGTGACCGCAACGCGTACCGTGGAGAGCGTCTTGAGGAACTTGTGCTGGGCAGCCTCGCGAACGTGCGCCTGACTGATGAAGGCGACCGAGTCGAGAAGTCTGAACTGGAGCTTGGCAAAATCTCCAAACTTCTTCTGCGATGTGAGGAATTCGAAGCCCCCCTGGCCGAGCACGACGTCGCAGCTCCACCGCAGGAGCACGATCTCCGTCAGCCTCATCCTGCAAGATCGCATGCGGCACAGTTAAAATCGAATTCACGGCCAAATTTGATTTTTCCATCTCGTGTCGAGCGAGAGATGGAAGTGAGCACGAGGTACCTCTTGGCGGCAGGCTGCTTGACGAGCGTGCTCAGTGCCAGCGAAAATCTCTTCAAAAATGCGGTGAGGAATGAGGACACCAGCTCCGCGTTGTCGGCGGTGTCGGCGAGGACGGCGCTCACAAAGGATTCGACCGCCAGCTGGCTCGTGCGGTCGGCGTAGACGTCCACCGTGCGATAGAGCATGAGCGTGGTTGCGGCCATGACTTTGTCGAGCACTGCGTGTAGTGTACCATACGTGGAAGAGAGAGCATTCACCGCATGAGAGACATTGCGGCGGCATCGCGTAGCGGCATCAATGCGCGCATTAAATTTGAAGTAATAAAAAATGGAGCCAAAATGGAGCCACAGCCGACCAGAGATGCAAAGCGACACTGCGGGACGCTTGAAATGGAGGAGGGCAATTGTCAAAAGTTCTCGAACCTTCTTTGTTCCATTCCGCCTTCTTGAGCACGATGCCGGGTACTATCTTGCGCCAGATCCACACTCGCTTCTTGACCGATGCCGTGGTGACCAGCACGTTGAGGAACTTGAGCTGCTTCATCACGAGGTCGGGCTGGTCGATGATCGTCGCGGCAGCATCTCCTGCAGCCGGCTGCTCGGCACCATCATCGTCGTCCTTCTTGCCGCCCAGCTCATCGAGGTAGGCCTCCTCCCGCGGGAAGACAATATCCACCTCTCGCCTGCCTGTGTGTCGCTGCTGCTTCCGCGCCGCTCGGCGCCGATTGCCGCCGGCAGCACCAGCACCAGTTGCGGCTGCTGCGGCAGCCTGAGATGCCGAACCTGAATCGCTGCCCTCCATCTTCGTTATCGCGAAATGCTACCTCTCCCGACAAGCCGCAATCTTCGCGCAGGCCGCTTACCGCGGTCGACACGAATTCGAGTCTGTGGAAAATAGAAGGAATGCAAGAAATTACGTGAAATTCGACACCTGTCAATTTGCAAAACGTTTCGACAAACTAGTGTGTTTCGGAAACTCTCCCAATCAAGATTGAAAACAAATCAGATCGGCGATTGACTCTCGCAAGATGGAACAGACCTTGCTCGATCTGGCGAGCGAGCGGACCGAGGCGCATCATTGCGACGATGACGCGGGGCGGTCCATCGACGAGGAGGACCAGTTGCTCGATGACATTAATCTCGACGACGTTGAGGAAGCCCTCCGGTACGTTTTCGTCTTCTTCTGAAGTGTGTAACCTTCCCCTCTTCTTCAACCTCCTTTCTTTGTTCTCAAACCCATGCACTTGCCCTCGCTCCGTCTCTTCTCTGCGTGCACACAGCGAGGCGCACGCGCAAGAGGCCATGCAGCCGCCCGCCGCACGACCACCGCGCTACAGGCCCAACGGCGCCAACACGGGCGTCAAGGTGCGCGACAGAGCTCTTGACTCGCTGCTGTAGCGCGTCTTCATCGTGTCCTCCATGTCGTTCTCGTCTTCGTCCTCCTCCTGACCTGATCTGTTCGCATGGACGCGCAGGGAGTGTTGGCCGACTATGCCGAGGCCAAGGAGCGCGCGCGGCTGCGTCGCCAGGCCAACGCCGAGGCGCACCGCCTGCAGATGCAGGACAAGGCGATCACGATCAAGCCCTCGAGCAGACGCCCCGAGGACGACGACGAAGAGGAGGACTCGGACGATGACAAAAAGCCCAAAGAGGTGCTTCTCGTGGTGTTGTGTGCGCCTGGGCGTGTGTCGTGCGGTGTGTGTCGTGTGTTGCGGCTGACCTGTGACGCGTGGCACCGACAGTTGGATCCGGACGACCCCGAGTTCATCCGTTTGTACAGAGAGCGGCGAATGCAGGAGCTTCTCGCCAGTCAAAGGTAACAGACAGCGACCGACTGACTGACCGTGTGTGTGTGTGTGTGTGTGTGTGAGCTCTCTCTCTCTCTCTTGCTCCGAGACTCTGATCATTTGACGCGCCACAGGAAAACGTTTGGCTACTTCAAGAGCATCACAGCGGGTCAGTTCGCAGATGAGATCGACAATGAGGTGGAGTCGGGCGCATTCGTCATCATCCACCTCCATCAGAAGGTGCGTCCGTCCAACCGGGAGAGTCCGTGACGAGGGCGTGGAGAACGCTCACCCACGCACGGTCCTGCCTCCACGCGCAGTACCTCGCCATGTCGGTGCGCATGAACCACGTCCTTCAGAAGCTCTCGCAGAAGTACCTCTACGTCAAGTTCCTCAGGATCATCGCCACCGACGCCGATGCCCAGTACGACGACTACGCCTTGCCCACCCTCCTCGTCTACAAGGTTCGTAGGCGCGCCTCGAGACACCATGCACATTGAGAGAGAGAGAGAGAGAGGGGG
>CDFA01019647.1:0-10508 GCA_000826305.1 Acanthamoeba healyi
GAGCTCTGTCGGGCCCTGAGCTCTGTCGGGCGCCACGGCGTTAGCCCCACGCCGCGGTTGTGCAGTAGTTGATCACCAACTGTCCGCTGTTGTGGAAGCACTGTGGCCGGCATTGCGCACACAGCACAGCACAGACGTTGGTTGGTGTGAACATTGCAGACCGCACACAATACACAAGAGAGGCCTGAACCTTGAAGAGATCGGCGATGACCTCTTCCGGGTTTGGCTGGAAGGCGCCGTTCACAAACAAAAACTGGTTGGTACCAGCATGACGTGTAGGAGGAGGTGCTGACATGGTTAGTCGTGTTGTTGCTGCTGTGTTGCGCCGGCTGGCGGATGGTGGCGAATGCAGGTACGCGTACCAGGGGATCGGTGGGCTTGCATCGGAGCTGCTTACGTAGGAAGTCCACGATGAACTGAAACGAGGCCTTGGCCTGCAGCTTGAACTTGCTCACCTGACGAATGCACACACATGAACGTCAACACAAAGCGTGCACGAGACTGAGTGGCAGAGAGGCTCGCGCGCACCTTCAACGCGGGAGCACCACCGACAGCTTTGAACATAATTACAACTGCAGAGACCGGGAGGGCGCACACCACACGACCACGCACAGGTCAGCAGGCGTGCCCCACTGCTCGGGCAGCAACACACATGTACAACGGCACGGGTGCAAGGCCGTTCTTACACACGCCGCGTACCTTTTCCATCCTTCATGTACTCTGCGTTTGGTTCGAGGGGGAGAGGGGGGGGGGTGAGAAGAACAGCCCCAGGCAGGCATTACGAAATGCAGGTTCGAATCGATCAACGCATGCTTGGGGAAATGCGCCAAAATCAAAATAATAAAATAATAAAGTTGTACCTTCGACTGGCTTTGTGGTGGCACCAGCTGCAGCTGGCGTTGGCGTAGTTGGCTGGGCGGTAACCGCTTGTTCGCCCCCAGGCGACGATGCATCGTCCGCCATCGCGCTACTCGGCTGAATTTGCCCACGCCAAGTCGATGCGTTATCGTTTTCCTTGGGCGAAGAAATTTGGAGAAACTCTTTTTTACCACCGTTGGCGCCAAAAGGGGTTAGGGTGGCCAAGAAGCTGAAGACCATTCATAAGGCTGCAAGAGTTATGCCTGCACATGCTATTCAATCTGCACAGATGAATGTTGATTTAACTGGAGGCAACTCATTGCTGTGCTGTTTATCCCCTTCCAACACAAAGCCACTGCCTCGCTGCTTAAATTCTCCAACACAGCACAGCAACTCAACACCTGACAATCCAACAAACAAGGTGTTGTTTATCTCC
The DNA here is from genome assembly GCA_000826305.1 of Acanthamoeba healyi. Classification (NCBI taxonomy): domain Eukaryota; phylum Discosea; order Longamoebia; family Acanthamoebidae; genus Acanthamoeba; species Acanthamoeba healyi. The sequence goes on from CDFA01019647.1 coordinate 1,295, forward strand.
TTTCCTTACACTTGCCTGTTAAGCATGAACAGCACCAACAGAAGATGTACCTTGCCTGCACATCCAACATCCTCAAGAAGTGCAAGACTGTCTGCACCATCCTTGAGCTGTTGCCAAGGAGTTAATGCATCCAGAGCATACCTGCTACAATGAGAGCATCAATGCACAAGGCCACATCCACACAAGCTCCAGAAGCAGTGGAAATGGGTAGCAGAGGAAGACAATTGAAGGGGGGCAGTTGCAGGACATTACTCCCACCTTTCAGGACAAGAGGAAAAAGAGAGGTGATGGCCCTTCCAAGAGGTTTGGGGAGGTTTGACCTCTTGACCTATGTGATCCAGTTGACATGGAGAAGCTTCCTGTACAACCTACCCATTTGGTGTTTATTTTGAATTGACTTTTTTGGGCCAATCTTGCCAGTTTATCACAAAAAGAAAAGCAAGAGAAACAACAACAAGTTCCAGGTCGTGGGGTTTTCGGAGGCATTCGGTCAGACATGCAGGTCCGGCTGTCGGGCTGCTGCTCGAGCGCTTTACCTCGTGTAGAGCCCGCCCTGGAGCACTCTTACTCGGTTTCTTCTTATGTTGGGCACACCCACAGCACGCAGATAAGCTTTCTCTACTCGGAGCGCAAACACTCCACATAACACTCTATACCACACGCACACAAACGCAACACCTCAACACTAGCCAGAAAAAAAAGATGGTAGACGCTGAGGCGCGAATGACGGTGGGCGACGTCCTTCTGCTCATCTTGGGCATCCTGCTGCCTCCGCTGCCGGTCCTCATCAAGCGAGGCTGCGGCTTCCACTTCTTCCTCAACATCTTGCTCTGCATCATTGGCGTGTGGATCGGAGGTACTCCCCCCTCCCCATTGGAGAAGCAGCAGCTTATCTCTTCAAGTCCTCCTCATATGCTCGTCTCCTGTGTGTCGTGTCGTGTGTGGCGATGGGGGTGGTATGCAGGGATCATCCACGCGTGGTACATCATCTGCTCGACCTATGGCGAGGCCATCTAGGTCCTAGGGCGATTGCAGCGGAACCAAACTCACACAACACCAGCATAAAGAAGTTATCTAGAGCTACAACGACGACGTACCACACGTTCCTTCTTGGTCGCATGCAGCTCGTCCGTAGTGGGTGGAGAAGAGGAAGAGCAGCAGGAGGAGTTGGAGCAAGAGCTGTATTCGGCGCGGCGCTAGAGCCGGAACGTGGAACGAAGAGGGATGAAGAGGAAGAGGGAGAGAGAAGGGGAAAAGGGTGATAGGAGGAGGCGATCAGTACATCTGGTTGTAGAATTCGAGGACCTCCTTCCGCTTCTTGTCCATCTCCTTCTCCTCCTTGTTGCGGTTGAGCTTCAGCTTGATCCTCTTGCCCGAAATCGCTGAGCGAGGTCCTGTGCGCGTGGAGCGAGCGCCAAGGGCGTTGCGTTTGTTAGCTCGTGTCACTGGGCATGCCGCAGAGTTCCGAAAGGGCGCAAGCGTGAGCGTGGGAGCCAAACCTTTGCCAGAGTCCGAGCTATCGCTGGCATCGGCGCCCTTGAAGAACTTGGAGAGTTGCGTTGGTCCCTTGGCCTTCTTCCTCTTCTGCAACAGATCCAACAACAATACGCACCGCTCAGCAAGAGCCACACGTTCACGTGTCATGAGAGAGAGAAGGGGCGACAGCGCTTACCTCCCTCCTCTTCCTGCGCCTCTTCCTCTCCTCCTCGCTTGATGTGGAAGACGAGTACGAGTCAGAATCGGACGAGGACGAATGCTTCCGCTTCTTGTGTCGGCGCTTCCGGTCCTTGTCCTTCTTGTCGCTCTTCTCCTTCTTCTCCTTCTTGTCGGCGCTCTTCCTGCTCGACGAAGACCTCGACTTCTCCCTCCGCTCGCTCCGTCGCTTGCGCCTCCGTTCGTCTGCGCTCGAGTCCGTGCTGTAGGCGCGCACACACACCACACACGAGCATGAGCAAGAGGACACGAGCGCTGATGGGCAGTCGCATGCGCCGACGTACTCATCGCTGCTGCTGCCGGAAACAGAGTCCCTTCGTCGCCTCTTGCGTTCGGTCGAGCGGGAGGATCGCTTGTCCGATGTCTCATTTTTGCTGCTGACGCGCCGATCGTCCTTGCAGTCGCGGCTGCGGCTGCGGCTTCGATCGCGGCTTCGGCTTCGATCGCGGCGGCGGCGCGGAGACGGGCTCCGATCGTCCTTCTTGGAGGGGGCATCTCTCGACGTCACGCGGTCCCTACGCGCGAGGGGCTCTCCAGCACTAGTACCTCCTGGATCGCGAGGAGCGAGCGCGTAGCGGCGGGGCAGGGGTACGCGATTCCGAATTGGCCATCATCGGCGCGTGTAGCGCAGAGGGGACAGGAGGGGAACAACGGGCGCGGCGTTGGGCCAACACGCGATGAATTTATCGACCAGCGGTGGGTCGAAGGGGGGTGGAGGGGGGAAGGATCCATTAGCCCCCGCGGGTGTAGAGACACAAAAATGGGACCAAATTTTAACAAAAAAAAAGGGGGGAGAGCATGGGATGGTACTACTTACTAGTGTCACGCTCAGCACGCCTCGAGGACGAGCGACGATCATCGTCAGACGACATGAGGAGGAGCTGTGTGGGCGCCCTTTGGCGTTGGGATAAAAATATCGACATTTTCTTTTTCCTTTCGTATTTCTCATTTGCGAGGAATGCAAGCGTTGTTAAGCTGCATTCCGATCATTAAAGAAAAGAGAAAAAGAAAAAGCTTCTTGGTTACTGGTGCAGCGAAGAGCCGGTGGGGAGCCAACGCTTTTAGCTCACTACACTTGCCTGACCGAGACGAACACCTCGCCGGATAGAGCGACCTTCCCTCACGTCCGGCAGTCATGATGGCCTCTGCCACGGCAGTTTGCGCGCCGCTGCAGATACTGGTACAGTGGGCATAACATATATGTATATTTATTTATTTATTTCGAAATTAAAAAATGAATAGCATGTTATCATCGTCCACATGACGTTCAACGTTGACTTTTTTTTTACTGGCCTCAGGTGAGGGAGAAAGGCCAAGACGACGTTCTCTTCCAGTCAAACCTCGCGCCCCACCTCTCGCTCGTCCACCTCAAGGTACGGCCGTACTCCTTCTTATCTCTCTGACATAAATGACCACGACGAGCGCTCACACCATGATCGCAGAAAGCCATATTGGCGATCTCCAAAGCAACCAAGGTCCGTCCGTGCTGCACGATTGTCGCTTTCGCTTTCGCTCTTTGCTGTCGCTTTCGTTTTCGTTCTCGTTCTCGTTCTTTAGGCTGGGAACTCACCTCTCTCTGGCTGCTGATCGCCCTTCGAACACAACAGGACAATGCCGCGGAGGAGGGGGCAAAGGAGGAGAGCGCGGAAGCGCTGCGCGAGCGGATCAGCATCCTCGAGGAGGAGAATCAGCGACTGATCGAGATCATCAAGGACAAGAACAAGATCATAAACGAGTTGTACAACAAAGAGGTCGAGCAGAGCGAGACCAGCGCGATCGAGCGACCGAACGGCTCCAGCAAAAAGGCGGCCAAGGCGTCGCTAACGCCCAAGTTGGCCAAGAAGCGGATGGCCAAGAGCGAGCGCAACATCAGGCAGGTGCTGACTGGCGGGCGGAGCTCGATAGACGACAAGAGGCCGCAACAGCAGTCGCAGTCGCAGCAGCCGATCATCGATGACAAGACGCACGAGGATACAAAGGAACAGAGCGCTGGCGCAGAGAAAGCGGCGCAGAGCCTGAGCGAAAGCGCAGAGCGACTCCGCGTGCGGACGAGAAGCGCCGACGCCGACAAGCGCACCGAGCGGCTCCTGTTGAACAGGAACCTGGTGGCCAGGAAGGACTTGGCGATCCCATCCGGCACCGGTGGCACTGCACCACAGGGGAGCGACAGATGGACCTCGGCCAATGCACCGCATTGCGAGTCCTCGTCGCCGTCGCCCAACGCCACCGGCGGCAAAGCCACCGATGCGTCGTTGGCAGACAAGGACGGCCAAGTCGGCCCGGACAGCGAGCAAGTCGACAAGACCAAGCGGCTGGAGGTGTTTGCAAACTTCCAGCGGCAGGTGAGCATCACCAACATGGCGCTGTTCGCGCAGAAGGAACGACAGAAGATGTCCCGCATGGTCGAGCAAGAGCGCGAACGAGACCAACTCCGCCGATCCGCCGAAAGGCGAGGACAGCAAGGCCACGCCGTACCTGAGACGCGGCACCAGCCACCGCCGCCGACGCTCGAGGCCGCGGCCGTCGCAGACCCAACGGCCGTTGGAGAGGCCGCAGCCAGTGATACGACGCAGGACGTGAGCGAGAGCCAAGAGGACAAGACAAAGCGGGAAGAAACGACGAAGGTGGCGGAGGGCCAGAGGGTCGGCGATGACGCGGCAAACGTGGGTGGCGAGGAGGAGGGGGAGGACGTCGAGGAGAAGCACAGAGCGCGAGTGCGCAACGAGCTCATCGAGACCGAGATCAACTACATTCACAACCTGCAGATCCTTGACGCCGTACGGCCGTATCTTTCGTCTCTGTCTCAGCAGAGTCTTTCCTTCCATCGGTGCCTTACGTGCATCGTGTTGCGTGTCTTGCTCAGGTCCTGCATGCGGCGAGAGAAGCGCAAGTGGCCAGAAATGTCACACTTAACATTCGGTACGCACACCTCTTCATGCCGCTGAGCCCGCACGATGACCACTGACTTCCCACCACTGACTGTGCACTCCGGATAGGGAGCTGTCAACGCTGCTGACGCTGCACCAGACCTTCCTGTCGGAGCTGCAGGAGGCCAACAACTCGTTCACGGAATCGTTCCTCTCCTTCGTTCCCTTCATGAAGGTGTGCCACCTCAATCTCGTCCTTTGGGCGCGGTCCGCTCTCATCCTCACCACGCTACGCTACGCCACAATGTGTGTGTCGCGTCGTTTGGTGTATGTCGTGTGTGTGCTGATGCGCAGATCTATACGGCGTACTTCAATGCGTACTCGCAAGTGAGCACCAACGTGGCCAAGCTGCATTCGAGCTCTGCCTTCGTTTCGCTCCTCAAGGTTCCTCCTGCACACTCTCGCGTCCTGCTTCAGGGCAATCCTGACCCTCTTGCTTCACGTTCGTTCGTCCTCTACCTTTGAGCAGGAGTGCGAGGAGAGGCTCAACAAGGAATCAGGATCCAGCGTCATTCTCGATCTCGACTCCTTGCTCATCCTGGTAAAGCCCAACTCCTTGTGTGTCCTTTACGCTCACAGGGTGCGCGCTGACACGTCCAGCTTCTTCCCCCACACACAGCCCATTCAACGGATTCCGCGATACGAGCTGCTGCTTAGCGTACGTGCGTGCGACAGCAAGCGCATCACGCGCGTGGGATACGCTAACAAGTTGTTCCCCTCTCACCAACAGGACTATCTGAAGCACTCGCACAAGAAGCCCGAGGAGCTGCCCCGCATCCAGAAGCTGCTGACCTCGATCAAGGAGCTCAATCTCTTCCTCAACCAGGCGCGGCGGCAGGAGGAGTCGGTCAAGCAGCTCAGCGAGATCCAGCAGGCCCTCGTCTTCCCCAAGGGGAAAGAAGCGGTACCGATCTGCTGCCTCATTCACGCAACGCGCGCGCTGTTGCACGACCTAACCATCGACGGCGGCCCGCGCACGCGACACGATGCGCGCAGTTCTCTCTCTTTAGCCGTCAGCCCATGAGACGGCTCGTGCACCAGGGCGAGCTGCGCATCAAGGCAGACGACGGCTCCATACTCACGCACGACGATCTCTCCGGAGAGACGCTTGTTGAGGACACTGCCGCCGCCGGCAGCGACGGAGACCAATCGCCGCCTGTCTCGCCCTCGTCACGACGGACAAAGTCACAGCTGCTGAGGCAGCGCAGCTTCGATGTCAACAAGCACCGGGCCAAGGACAAGCTCGTCCAGCTAAGCTCCACGATGCCATCGAGCTCCAGCATGTCGTCCCTGCCTTCCCTTTCCTCGTCCCCGTCGGCCTCGGACGCCGTAACTGCCGAGTCGACCAACGTCGATGGCCCGATGGCCGCCGCCGCCGTGGCGGCCGTCGTCAAGCCGGTGAAGCCCAAGCGCGGCGGATCGTGGCTCGATCTCGGCTCGGCCAAGGACTCCAACGCAACGACGACGAGCCCGCGACTCCTCCCGCTGAAGCTCGCTGGACGGAGCGGCAGCAAGGGGTCCTCCTCGTCATCTTCGTCTTCCTCGTCCTCTTCATCGTCATCGTCATCATCGTCCCGATCCTACAAGCGACGCCGCTTCTTCCTGTTCGACGACCTTCTCCTCGAGACCGAGCCTGAGAAGGACGGCAAGTACAGGTTCGTGCGCGTGCACTACCTCAACGATTGCTTCATCGCCTCCACCTACAGCAATGAAGGTAAGCTGCCTCCCTCATCATCGTCATCGTCTTTGCGTCAAAGATGACCTGATCAAGTGAATGGGGGGGCATACAGCGGACGAGCGGGACGCGATCGCGTGGGTGTCGGTGTCGGCGGGCGAGCGACACCTGCTCAAGACCAAGAGTCCCCAGGACAAGGTCCTCTGGATGGAGGCCCTCCTCAAGTGCATGAAACCCAACTAACTGACTCCCTCCCATCAACTTTTTGATCATCATTGTTTGCACTCGCGCCCCACGCAACACGCACACGCGCGCAGCACGAGACAAGGAGGAGAGGTCGAAAATCTGTTCATTGTGAAAGGAGGGATAGAGCTGAAAGCGTCGGGCGACCATCGACACAACGGCAGCAGACAAAATCAAAATAAGAAGAAGAAGATGAGGGAGGATGACAAGAGCATGCCGCCGACGACGGTGATGAGATGATGGACGGCGATGATGGAAAATCGAGAGAGGGAGAAGGAGAGGGAGAGTGTCACCGTCGGTGGAACTTGAGGAGGTTGAGGTGGTAGTTGTCGAAGGAGTTCTTGAGGGGCGACGAAAAGCTGACGTGGGGCTTCTCGAACGGCCGGCTGTTGTCGAGCGCGTTGATCTCGCGCAGGTCCGTGTGAACGACCTCGAACCAGGCGCGGGCCAGCGCCTCGTCGACGCCCAGCACGCACGTGAGGAGGTGGGTCGAGCAGGTGAGGTACTGGTTGTTGCGCCCGCGCAGCATCCGGTTGATGATCTTCACCACCGGGCCCATGTTCTCCTCGCCCGCCCACGTCGCGCCGGCCAGGATTCGCTGCACGGGCTCGGACGATGGCGAAGCCGGAGAGGCGGTCGCGGCGTTGGAGGCGCCCTTGCCAGAGCTGGCGTTCGTGGCGACGACAGAGGTCTCGACGTCGTTGCCCTCTTCGTTGGTGCTCTGGTCGTCGTCATCCTCGACCTTGATCAGATCGCGCTCGGCCGAGTTGAGGGTGATGTCACCGTCATTGTCGACGGCAACGTTGTTTCTCGTGGCCTCCTCGGCGGCGGCGGCGGCTGCGCGCTGCTTTCGGCGCGCCTCCTTCTCGGCTCGCAGGGCATGGAAATAGGCTACAAGCTTCTCGATGAGCCCGCACTCGATGAGAGCCACGCGTCGCAGCTTCATCGACTCCTTGGCCCACTTGCGTGCCATGAGCTCGCGTCGGGCCTTGAGCTCCTGCATGTCCTCGATCTCCTCCTCGGGGCACAGCTGAGCTGCCACTTCGATGTCCATCTCGTTGCTGTCATCGTCGTGCTGGCCGTGGGACTCGGCCACACGCTTGTACTTGCCCAACTTTCGGTTGAGCTTGCCCTGGAATCCGCCGACGCTGCCGCTGCCGCTGCCGCCAACGCGGATGCGGTGAGTGCCGCTGCTGCCATAGATGGTGTAGCTGCCGCTGCCGCTGGTGGTGCGGCTCGACGGCCCGCTGACCTTACGGTCCCGCTTGCGCTTCTCGTCACGCCCAAAGATGGCAGCGACCGTGTCGTGCACGAGGTTGTGCAGGATGTTGTTGCGCGGGAAGCGGAAGAGCGAGTCCATGCAGAAGTAGAGCAGGTTGGACGGCGCCGACTTGGCGCCGCTGGCGTTGGCGGTTGTGTAGAAGTTGAACGTGACGAACTGGTCGAGCAGCGGGTTGTTGAGCCGCACCAGCTGCTGCACAAACTCGACCGAACTCAGTCGTTCGAATCCGAACGCACCTGCAATCGGTCACAACCACGGTCAGCGCATGAACGTTCGCAGCAGGAGAAGAGAGAGAATGAGAGAGAGTGGAGAGCGTACCGGTGGGAGAGCTGTACTGAGAGGAGATGAAGGGCTTGAGGAGGCAGTAGAGGTAACAGTGCGAGAGGTCGGACTGCGTCAGCTCCTTGATGAAGTGGGAGTTGTTGAAGTCCTGCTCGTCGATGTAGTAGCCATCCTCGTGCTTCTCTCGAATGATGTCCATGATTCGGAAAATGGTCTTGCGCCACCGCTCGATCAGCGGCCGCTCTCTCTTCTCTCGCGGCTGCGGCTGAGGTTGCTGGTGGTGGTGGTGGTGGTGGTTTCGCTGCTGCTCCCGCTGTTCCTTTTCCTTTCGCTCCCGCGCCTCGCTCTTTCGCTCGCTGTCGTTCCTCCCTTTGGCCTCGTTCTCGGCGTCGGCCGACATACTCGAGGGCGACGAGGGAGAAGAGGAGAGGGAAGACGGAGACGTGGAGAGCGGTGAAGAAGAGTTTGCCGAGGAGGAGGAGGACGACGAGGACGAGGGATCGCCCCGGGCTCGCCAGCTTTGGACGGAGGGAGAAAATGACGGCGAGGATCCGTTGACGATGCGGCCCACACGGCGCAGCGTAGAGAGCGAGGGCGAAGGCGGTGGCACCGCTGCCGCCGCCGGTTGTCGCGTCCTGACCTCGTCCGACGACGTGTTGGGCGAGGAGGACGGCGACGTCGACATCGACGACGAAGACGATGACGAAGCGGAGGAAGACGGTGATGTGTTGGCGGAGGAGGAGGAAGATGAAGACGGCGGAGAGGGATAGGAGGGGAAGAGGTTGTAGAAGGCGTTCTTGAGGAGATACCGCACGACCGACTTGCTCTGGATGGTCTTGGAGATGGGAGACGTGGGCGGCGAGTTTTTGAGGATGTGGAGGATCTCCTTGGCGACCTTGGCCTGCTGGTGAGGCGAGAGCGAGGTGTGTGGCAGCGCGCAGTGTTCGGCCAGCTTGAAGAGCTCGCCGCCACGCGACAGCTGCAGCTGTGCCTCATACGAGCCCATCAACGGCGAAGGCGGGATGAACACCTTCTTGTAGTTGGCCTTGGTCAGCTCCTGCACGAGGTGCGCAAAGAATTTCTGTGTGTGTG
>CDFA01019648.1:0-10186 GCA_000826305.1 Acanthamoeba healyi
ACACGCACACGCACACGCACACACGCATACACGCACACGACGCTTAGGTGTGGATACCTCGTGCTTATATCTGCGCTTGATGGCCTGGAGATGTTGCAGCTTGGCTCGGGCGAGGAGAGTCATGGTGAACGAGTAGTCGATGAGGTTCTCTGCCTGCGCGCGCTTCCGCTGCTTCTGCATGTGCGTCTCTTCCCACTCGCCAGCGTCGGGCAGAGCGCTGAGCGTGCGCGTGCGTGGTGGTGCGTGTGTGCTTGGCTGTCAGTGTCTCACGCAAAGGTACACAAGCCAGCGCATCGGAGGCGTGTGACCAACCTTTGTCCCGCTTTGGCCGCGGCTTCGAGCTCCTTGTATCGCTCAAAGTCGCGCTCACGCAGCTTGAGCGCCTTGTCGAGGACCAAGACGGCCTCTTGGTGCCGGCTCTGGCGCAGGTAGATGCTTCCCAACCTGGAGTAATGGCGTGCATTGCACAGAGTCAAGTTAGAGTGCCTCTTCAGCGTGCGTGCGTGCGTGCGTGCGTGCGTGCGTGCGTGCGTGCGCACCTCTTCATGCCATCGGCCAGCCGATCAAAGAGCGCGTCCCTCTGCTGCTCAAAGTTGACCTCGTCCTTGATCATGCGCTGGACGTACTCCAGCGAGCGCATCAAGGAATCGCCAGCCACCGTCTATATAGAACGAGCGAGCATGTGAGCGTCACACACTGCTTGTGCTTGTACGTGTGCGGTGTGCGGCGTGTGCGTGGTACGATGGCGGCGTACCAGGTTGCCGTCGGCCAGGGCCTGCGCCGCTTTGGCCTCATACCCAGCCGCCTTCTTGCTCATCTCTTGAGCGGCCTCGCTCGGCCCTGCACACACGAAGGAAAGGCGAATAGAGTTCAGACGACGATCGCGTGCGTGTGAACGCGGCAGGGCGACCGTGCACGCGCACCTCGGGCGTGAACGGACGACATGTGGCGATGAAGATTGAGACGAAGATTAATTCCTGGAAATCGGGTCATCGCTCCCATCACGCCCGACGACGCTGGCTGCGCGGGTAGGAGGGGCGTGGTCGAGAGCGATGTGGAGAGTCCCCGCACGGGACCTGGAGCAGAGGCCAATCGCGAGCCCGCTGGAGGGACGCGATTTTTGGGTCCATTTCGCAGCAATAACTGAGGCACCTGTGCCGGCGACCTCGGCGAAGAGGAAGCAAGGCTGCCGCCCCTCTGCAGCGGCGAATGAGCACCCGCCAACGCCCTCTTCATCTCTCAATCTCTTCCTGGTGCACAAATGAAACTTAACGTCTCTGCGCACAAAAACTTAAGGTGGCGGGTGAGCTGGACATGACCGCTCTGTCGAGGAGCAACCGTGAGACCTGGCTGGCTCACGCCTTCTCCTTGCCTTTGACGCTGCCGGTGGTCGTGGTGGTGTTCATGGGCTCTGACTGTGAGCACGACACATGCGGGGCAAGTCAGGTGCCAGATCCAGTGGCGTGCATTGATAGAGAGGAAGCGAACCTTCACAACAACGGCTGCTCTTCTGGTCGAGCCTCCAGGAGTGGAGGAACTGGGCTTGGGCGGAGTGATCGGACGAACAAACACGCCAGGCTGGGACGACGATGAAGGTGCCGATGACGAAAACGACGAAGAAGATTGCGGCGGCCTGTCGCGCTTCGCAGTGGTCTTTCTTCGCTTCTCATCCCTCTCCTCGGATTCCAGTGACCCGCGAGTGACGTCAGTGGAGGGCTCGTGGCGACGCTTGATCACTTGCCCCGAAGGAGCAGCTGCTGCGCTCACAACAGTCTCAGCAGGTGCGACCAGGCGCGATGCCATCAGTCGATCGGTCTTGAGCAGAAGACGAGCCATGAGGTCGTTCCTCAGCTGCCCGTGACGCGCCGAGTGACCCTCGGCTGGCAGCTGAATGTGTGCGATTTCGTGGCACAGCAGTGCCGCGAGATAGACGAACAGCTCGCGTTCGGTGTAGGTCCGACGCGAGAGCAGTACGGGCCTGAGGTTGATGTAGATTGCGCTGCCGGCGACGACAAACGCCTCGACCTCTGCGTCCAGCCAGCAGCTCGTTGGTCTAGAGTCAAAGCCGAGGCAGTCAAAGATCTCCTGGCTCAGTTGCTCGATGATCGGCAACGACTGGAGGTCGGAGGTACAGAGCTCGATCAAGCAGGGCAGCGAGCACGGAATGTCGGATCCGTTGGAGTGGAACCGCTGTGACATCCGCTGAAGCAGCAGCTCGCCGTTGTCATCGTCGATTTCGGGCTTCACGAGGGTTGTGAGGTCGTCGACTAGCAGGCTCTGCGTCCAGTCAGCCTCCAGCCGCCGGCGTTGGCACTCGTTTAGGTTACGAGCTGCGTCGGGCTTGTCGACGGGTAATGGAGCCGGAGTGGTCTCCTCGTCAGCTACAGGAACAGGATCAATAATGATGACGTCGTCCTTGTCATCGTCGTCGCCGTCGCCGCCGTCGTTGTTGTCGTTGTCTTCCTCTTCCTCTTCGTCTTCCTCTTCATCATCCTCCGACTCCGAGCTTGACGCAGTCATATCGAGAGCCTCCGTGGCTGCGCGTGTATTGAGCGCTGGCAGAGCACTGATGCCTGCGGCCGAGGCACCAGTGCTAGCCTCAGGTGCCTGAAGCGGTTTCGTAGCTGGAGCGCTAACGCCTTCATCCGAGGTATCTGGGCGTTCGGTTGCTCCTGTGACGTCTGCGAGAGCCTGAGCAGACTCTGCAGCCAATGGCGCTCTTGTTGCGGCATCTGTGAGAGCATTAGGCTTTGGCTCAACCTGCAGATTGGTCGAGCTTGCGGCCGAGGCACTCGCTGCGTGTGCCTGGCTGCATCTGGAAAGCTTGGCTGGGGCGGTGTCGATCTTCAGATCTTGGCCCATCAACTTAAGCTCCTCCTTGATCGCATTCACGACCTTCCAGACGTTGGCGTTGAGAATCCTCGACGAAGATACGACGACCTTGCCTAGGTCCGGCATCCACACGCAGTCGGGGACACACCGCTCGTCATCCGTGTCCCGCAGCTCAAGATAGTCGTCCACCAAGGTCGGCCACATGCTCTTCAGGACGCTCAGCAGGTCTGGCGGCCATTCCGACGACACTGGGTAGCGCTCGATATTCTGGCTCGAACGATTGGCGATTTGCTGCTCGGAGCTAAAGTGTCGTACTTGACCAAGATCGAGTACAGCAGCACCGACGAGCGGACATAGCATGAGCCGCTGGCCCACTTCTTCAGGCGAGCTTGGATCGGTCCAGAGATGGGCATGAGGAAGTTGTCAATCGGGCGTTCGGCTGCTTCGTTCGTCTTGTCACGCTCTGCGATCTGATTTCTACGGAACACTTCGGCGAGCAGGGCGATCGATGGCTCCGAGAGAACGCTCCCGAGGTAGAAGAGGTGACGCCTCTCATTCGTGTTGCGGTCGATCCCGTCCTTGGATTCGATCTCCTCCAGCAGCGACTGAGCGACCTTGATCCTGAACCGGACCCCGGCAGCGCCATTGCTCTTTAGCAACTCGTCAAACAGCTTGGCCATGCGACGGCAGTAGGCCTCGTTGTTGATGCGCCGGCGATCGCGGTCATCAGATACGTCGGACTGGAAGTCTACGCCATAGAGCGGCGGGCTTTGTGTGTCCGCCCAGAAGATGCCGGCGACGTAGACGCGCCCCTGCACGCCGTCCGCGTGCTTGGGGTCGCTCGGCCACAGCAGGTCGCCGTAGATCGTTGGTAGGCGCACAAACTGGTTGGGCTCCGTCATGGCTTCCATCGCCGACCTCTCCACGTGAGATCGGACGAGGAAGAAGTTCTTGAAGGCGTCGGGGAAGTTCTTGAGCCCTGCCACCACGACGATGACGTCCTTGGAGCGGCTGACGTTGAGATCTTCGCTGAGACGCATGCGAGCGAGCTTGTCCTTGATGTCGAGCTGGCGGTGTGACGTGTACCCGTTGGTGAACATGTACTTGATCGGCTGTGGCGACTCGTCATTGCTAGTGTCCCCGTCGACGGAGAAGACCAGACCGCCGCCTGACTGGTGGATCTCGACGCGTAGTCCCATGCGCAGCAGCGCGGCCACGGCGGCCTTGAGGCCCTCGCCGTGCTTACCCGCGCAGCGCCCCGTGGGCGTGCTGTTGCTGCGCCAGTCCTTGGTGCTGCTGCCCACCTGGAGGGCGCTGGCGGGCAGAGTGGCGTCCCGGTTGATGAGGAACAGCAGCCCGTCCAATGGGCACCACACGATGTGGCCCCTTACCGACCCGTCGTGCTTGGCTAGCACGTCCGTCCGCCGCGCGTCCTTGATGGCTGAGCTTGTGTGAGACATGACAGATCAGGGAGAGGAGGGGTAGGGAGTAGGGACGTGGGGGATGAGAGGTGAGGCGTACGTACCTGGGTAGCTGGCCTCCTTGTTGAGCTTGAATCCAGTTGATGGTGGTGAGGTGACCGCCTGATCGAACAGGTTCTGGAGCAGCTCGCGCACGGCCTCGGCCGAGCTCCAGCCTTTCACCCAGCCCGTGGTGAAGCCCGCCCACCTCGGTTTTTTGAACGGATTGCCCCAGCCATGTCTCTCCTTCCCCTTCCTCTCCATCTTACTCTCGCACGCAGACCAGCATCGAACGCCCAACGCGGCATATCTTAAATATTTCAATTTCACATGTGCTTGTAGCAGGCCATAATATGGAATTTGAAAAATATACGACGCTAGACACAGCAAACAATGATGAATGTGAGTTCTAACCTAGCTTGACGGCGCGCTGCTTGGCGAGGTCGAGGACGCGCTGGTGACACGGCGCGCAGAAGCTCTTGGCCGCGATGCGCTTGGTCACCTCGGCCGGGAAGGACTGCTTACAGAGGCCGCACGTCTCCCTGCTGCCGGCGCTAGCGACTCCACCGCCCAGGTTAGCGACCTCGTCTAGCCCCTGCAGGAGCGCTGCGAACTCTGATGACAGTGCGCCGGGCGTGTACGCCTCGGCCATGAAGGGCTCGGCCGAGCGGGTCACCGGCAGCGGCTGACTGCGCGTCGAGAGGAAGGTGCCGGCCGAGGGCGACGACGGGATCGTGCTGGCCCAGGAGCTCGCGGACGAGAGCGACGAGGCCTGTCGCGGCGACACCGGCGGGAGCGTGCCGGACTTGGACGACGACAGCGGCGAGGAAGACGCTTCGCTGGCGAGCGACGTCCGCACGGGAATGGCCGAGGACGAGCGCGCCGACGAGAGGCTGCCGATCGCGAGCATGGTGGGCGACGAGCGATGGTCGTTGGTCGACGGCGCCATGTCAAAGGAGCGCGAGGAGGCCAGGCTGTTGGTGGGCAGCGGCGACGAGGGCATCGGCGGCAGCGGCGACTCGGAGCCGGCGTCATCGACGTTGCTCATCGCGCGGCCCGGGGTGGCGACCGACGGCTGCACGGTGGCGAGGATGGTCTTGAGGATGTACTTGACCGGCAGGTCGCCCGGCATGATGATGTGCGTGTACTCTTGGACCGGCTCGCTGTTCACCTGCTCTCCGTCCTTGCTCGTCTTGTACATCACCTGCCGACTCTTGAGCGTGAACCCTATCTTGAGGAGCGCCTGTGTCACGAGCGCACACGACGAGCTGTGTGAGAGCAGAGGAGGGATTCGACTGCGCGCAAGTACACGCCGTCGCTGCATCACTCATGCATGCGCGCAGAGCGAGAGCGCAGCGCAGCGCGAACCTGAGCTAGGGCCTCGGCGGGCACAGAATCCTTGCGGCTCAGTGCGTTGTGGGTGACGTCAAACGGCGTGGAGGCCGAGTCGGTCTCCAAGATCGAGAAGAGCACTCGCACCTGTCAACAAGAGAGTGTCAAGACAGAGACATTGAGCGCTCGCCTTGGGCAAAGGTCGTGGACGGTTGTGCGCACCATCTGCGTGTCGAGGCATAGAGCCTTCTGGACCTCCTCTACGTACCACTCCGGGTCCTTCTTCCAGTACTTCTTGCCCTCTTCCGTTCCCTGCGCGTTTCGTTGGGTCGTGTGCGGTGTTGCGTGTGCGTGTGTTACACAGTGAGCACTCGCGGTACAGGCTCACTGTCAGGCGCTCGTACCTCGCTGAGAAGGAGGAACTGGCGCTTCTTGCCGGCCTCGATGTCCTTGAGCAGCCTGCGCGACGAACGCTGGTGCTTCTCCTGACGACGTTGCTCGAGCTCGACGTCGAGATCAACGTGCTTGAGCGTCTTGTATGCCGGGTCCTGTATACGCCGCTTGCTGAGCAGCGGACCGCTGGTTACGAGCTCGTAACAGAAAGGCGTCGTACCTTGTTGCGGCGAACCAGCTCGTCGAGGACGGACATCTTGGTCTCGAGCTTACCCACCTGCCTCACCGGCTCTCGCTCCGGTCGGTCGCCGGCGGCCCTCAATCGAGCCTGAGCGCCGCGACAGTGTGTGAGCCTTCACTCCTTCCCTGGCACGTCGCGCTTGGGTGTAACTTACCTTGCCGAGCTGTAGCGCAGATGTAGAGGGGCCATCCGGCGGCATACCGGCCGGCGGAGGCGGCGGCGCTGCTCCGCGCGGTGCTGGCGGTACCGACGCGCCAGGAGCGGGAGGGCCAGGCGGAGGCGGGGGAGGAGGTCCGCCGGATGACTGAGTCGAGGACGTCGAAGACGACAACGACACCAAGGACGACGAGAGCGAAGGGGCGGGGGCAGCGGCCGGAGCAGCCCAAGGAATCGAACGAGCTCTCTCGCTTTCCTTACCTTTGTGGTGCGCGGGAGCAAGCAGGTGAGCCCAATCGACGAGCGTGCACCGAGTCCCTCGTCTCGAGAAGTAAGAGAAGAGCGCGTACCAGCGGCAATATTGACGTGGACGAACTGCTTGATCGACTGGGAGACGTTGGCACCCTGCGACACGGCCTCCTTCACGAGCGAGATCAGCTGGTCTCGGGTCAGCGACGACAGTAGCGTGTCCAGCTTCTGCATCTCCTCTGTTCGTACGGCGTAGCAGTGTTAGTTGATGTGCAGCTGCACAGGGAACGCAGCGGTTGGGCGTTTACCGGGCGTGTAGTTAACGCCGGGGAGCGCTGGCGAGGATGGCACGGAGGCCGGTGAGGGCGGGGCGTCCTGGAGCGTCTTCACAGCGAGGAGCAACATGCGCAGCGTCTGCCGCACGTTCGAGTTCTCCTTCTGCACGTTGGCTGCTCCCACGCCACCCAACGCCACCATCCCCAGGAGCAAGTTAGATCTCTACCGTGTTGATGCCGAGTGCGGTGCGCGGCGAGACGTACGGTGCTCGGCAAGCAGGCGGATCTTTTCCATGAGTCCTCCCGTTTGGAACGGCTCGCGCATGTCCTCTGCAACCGAACACTCGCAGTGAGCGAGCAGCACGAGCGATGAGGCAGGACACGAAGCAGTGTGCAGCGGCTGTACCGTATTTGGCGAGGGCCTTGAGGATGCCCAACACTAGCAGTTGCACGGCGGGGCTCTCCGAGGTCATGAGCGCAATCATCTCCCTCAGGCCGCCTCGATGAACGAGATCCTGCCTGTTGTTGCTGGATTGGTCTGGAGGGGAACAGAGGAGAGCGAGAGCAGCGTAAGTAAGCGCACAGCTCGGACGTGCGCATGGGAAGCGGTGAGCCAGTCGCCGCACCTGACAGGACGACTCTGCCGATGGCGGTCAGGGCCATCTCCTGGATGCGAGTGTCTGACGACTGAAGCAAAGTGATGAGCGGCAAGAGGCCGCCGTACTCCATGATCGCCGCGAGACCCTCCTCTGCGCACCATCGGGCATGATTCAGCAAAGCCACACGTGACTGCAACGCCTTGCGGGCCGAGAATGTGAGCGCGACTGACAGTACCTCGGCCGGCCACGAGGCAGATGGTGTCAGTGACGGGGACGACCAAGGCCTGGTCGCTGTAGCCCAGCAGGGAGATAAGCTTGCTGATCAAACTCGACTGAATGATGTACGCACGCACGGAATCTGAATCACCACACGCCCCCAGATCACGGATGTCAGTGTGACGGGACCCGCCTGGTCGGGAGAGGAGCCGAAAGCGGAGGCGGAGGGGCGGCTTGTGAGGTACGCACCGAATCCCGCAAGCTTGGAGAGAGCCAGACAGGAGTGCTCGAGGACCTGCTTCGTGCGCGATTCGAGGATGAACTTGGCCAACACCAGCTCGGCCTGATTGGCCACCAGCAGGCGCGCATTGTGTCCTACACACAGAGATAAAGGCGCTCGCTTCAGTCATACGGACGTAGAGCACAACTGTGCGCAAAGCTACGAACCATCCTGGGAGAGTGAGGCATAGGTCTTGGCGACCAGCAGGTGCATGGTCGTGTTCTGTGCAAAGCGCCACCAGCGTAAGCAGGTACGTCGCATTGCTAGGAGTTAGGGAGGAAGGGGCGTGTACCTGCGGGTACATGTCAAGAAGCTGGTTGAGCTGTCTGACGCCGATCGAGCTGAACACCTGGCTGTTTGCTGCATGGTCGCACGGGGCCGTGCACGTGTTAGCGATCGACCTTGGTGCGGATGGCACAGTGATGGAGCGGGGACGAGGTACAGGAGGAGGACAGATGCGCAACGATGGAGGCGGCTTCGATCACCACCGACTCGGTAAAGGCCTGCGGCCTGCGCAGAATGGCCAACACGCGCTCGTGTCCGTTGGCTTGGAAGAACGCGTACTGATTGTCCTCTGTGGAACGCAGCAGCAACAAAAGAGGCTGTTAGGCTTCTTCCAGTTGCGGTGCAGTGACTGCGAGGGCGGCAGGGGCGAGTGTACTGAGCGTGAGGAGGTGGTCCAAGGTTTCGAGCACGCTGGACAGCACTTCTCCGTCCAACGATACGGAGCTCTCCACGAGCTCCAGGAACGGCAGCAGCAGCTTGACCGCGCCAAGCTCTCCGATCTTGCGTTGATGCTTTTCTGCACGCACAAAGGCGATGAGAGGGTCGATCATGATCGACCACGCCCAAGCGTAAGTCAGAGCCTCTTTGCTTGTCGTTGTGCGGCGGACGAGAGCTTGGGCGTGGAGTGTACCGAAGCTGGCCAATCCGGCTAGCGTGGCGAGAACGTAACGCTGCACGGTGAGATTGCGCTCCTTGGGCTCCTGGCTGAGCTTCTGCGAATCGACGAACGTGAGAAGCAGCGCCAGGTCCTCAGTCGTGACGACGGCCTTGGCCAGCGCTGTAACCGCACTCATTGTGAGTGCCACGCACAAATCGTGATGAGAGCCAAGCGCCAAGTGGCTCGCGTTGAGGTCGCGTACCGCACTGGGAGAGATTGTAAAGGAGCAGCAGACTCTGCAGCTGGAAGTGCTCATCATCGGACTTAAGCGCCTGCACCACTACCGGCAGCGCATTGGCTTTGGTGATCGTCTTACGAGGGGGAACGACAGTGGAACCGATCAGAGTCAGCGTCAGTGCCAGACGGCCAGCACGGGCCTCTGCAACAAGCGATCGCTTTACCTCTTGGTTCTTGGCTGAGACGGAGAGGTTGACCAGAGCCTCCGCGGCATAGAGGCACACGTCGGGGTCGGGGTGGCCCAGAGCGGGTACCACCTTGTCGAGCAAGCCCGTGCGGCGGAAGCCATCTTGGTTTTGCTCTATAGTTACGGTTCCATGACACACGCGCGCGCGCTTGTGAGCGTTCGCGTTTATGAGCCATAGAGCGCCGGCGCGGGGAAGAAGAACGAACCGTTGAGCGAAAGGTCGGCGACGAGCTTGAGCAGCTCCTGGACGAGCGTGACGTCCTCGGAGGACACATGGCTCAGGAGCGGGCCCAATCCTCCGACCTGTCGCAAGCGATCGCTTATGTCCTCTGTTGGCCGCCAGCAGACGTGGCCACGTCAGCTCATCGTCGACCGAGAGCATACTCGAGGAACGGCGTGCATGCATGTACCGTTGAAGATAGCTCGGATGATCACGACCGACCTGCAGAGCAGCTGAGCGCTGGAGCTCTTGGCGCTGAGGATCTCGACCAACGGCCGCAGGCCATTCTTTGCCAGCTCCTCCACGACGGACACGCGCGCTGGGTCGGTCGCAAGCACGCCGTGCACCTTCTTCTCCAGCGCGCTGGCCGCGGCCAGCTTCATTCCCTCGTCCTGCTCGATCACACAACACACACGCACACACGCAGTGAGAGACGAACACTCACTCACTCGGAGCCACTGCGCGCAAGCTGTGCGGTTGTGCACGAAGCGCACCCTGTGTCGCAGCAGCTCCACCAGCTCGCGGTTGGTCTTGGTGCTCAGGTCCAGCGCCGCTGTGTGAAGAGA
>CDFA01019649.1:0-10697 GCA_000826305.1 Acanthamoeba healyi
ACACGCACACGCACACGCACACACGCATACACGCACACGACGCTTAGGTGTGGATACCTCGTGCTTATATCTGCGCTTGATGGCCTGGAGATGTTGCAGCTTGGCTCGGGCGAGGAGAGTCATGGTGAACGAGTAGTCGATGAGGTTCTCTGCCTGCGCGCGCTTCCGCTGCTTCTGCATGTGCGTCTCTTCCCACTCGCCAGCGTCGGGCAGAGCGCTGAGCGTGCGCGTGCGTGGTGGTGCGTGTGTGCTTGGCTGTCAGTGTCTCACGCAAAGGTACACAAGCCAGCGCATCGGAGGCGTGTGACCAACCTTTGTCCCGCTTTGGCCGCGGCTTCGAGCTCCTTGTATCGCTCAAAGTCGCGCTCACGCAGCTTGAGCGCCTTGTCGAGGACCAAGACGGCCTCTTGGTGCCGGCTCTGGCGCAGGTAGATGCTTCCCAACCTGGAGTAATGGCGTGCATTGCACAGAGTCAAGTTAGAGTGCCTCTTCAGCGTGCGTGCGTGCGTGCGTGCGTGCGTGCGTGCGTGCGTGCGCACCTCTTCATGCCATCGGCCAGCCGATCAAAGAGCGCGTCCCTCTGCTGCTCAAAGTTGACCTCGTCCTTGATCATGCGCTGGACGTACTCCAGCGAGCGCATCAAGGAATCGCCAGCCACCGTCTATACCGAACGAGCGAGCATGTGAGCATCACACTGCGTGTGTACGTGTGCGGTGTGCGGTGTGCGGCGTGCGTGGTACGATGGCGGCGTACCAGGTTGCCGTCGGCCAGCGCCTGCGCCGCTTTGGCCTCATACCCAGCCGCCTTCTTGTTCATCTCTTGGGCGGCCTCGCTCGGCCCTGCACACACGAAG
Source organism: Acanthamoeba healyi (assembly GCA_000826305.1). Taxonomy (NCBI): domain Eukaryota; phylum Discosea; order Longamoebia; family Acanthamoebidae; genus Acanthamoeba; species Acanthamoeba healyi. The sequence continues at coordinate 854 of CDFA01019649.1, forward strand.
GAAAGGCGAGAGGTCAGACGACAATCGCGTGCGTGGGCGTGCGTGTGAACGCGGCAGGGCGGCCGTGCACGCGCACCTCGGGCGTGAATGGACGACATGTGGCGATGAAGATGGAGATGAAGATTAATTCCTGGAAATCGGGTCATCTCTCCCATCAGGCCTGAGGATGCCGACGCTGGCTGCGCGAGCAGGAGGGGCGTGGTCGAGAGCGATGTGGGGAGCCCCCGCACGGGACGAGCAGAGGCCAATCGCGAGCCCGCCGGAGGGGCGGTCGAGATCTTGATGAGATTTTTGGGTCCATTTCGCAGGGGCACCTGCGCCGTTGGCGAACACCTCAATGATGAGGAGGCAAGATCGCTGCCGCCCCTCTGCAGCGGCGAATGAGCACCCGCCAACGCCCTCTTCATCTCTCTGTCCCCTCACTCTTCTGTTTGCGCAAATGAAACTCAAGGTCGCAGAGCACCGGACACAAACTTAAGATGGCGGTTGAGCTGGACATGACCCGTCGAGGTGTGGAATCGAAGGCCTGGAACCTGGTGGTTGGCTGTCTCACGCCTTCTCCTTGCCTTTGGCGCTGCCGGTGGCGGTGTTCATGGGCTCTGGCTGTGGAGCACGACACATGTGGAACAGGTCAGATCCCGCGGTCTGATGGCCATCAGACGTCCATTCCGGCAAGCATTGCGCTAGGTGGGAGAGAGGGTACCTTCACTGCAGATGCTATGTTAGCTGACCCTCCAGTGGAAGAACGCCTGGGCTTGGGCGGGGTAGGTGGACGAACTGACGCGCCAGGATGAGTCGAGGACGAGGACGAGGACGATGATGATGATGACGAAATTTGCTGTAAGTCGCTCGTCGCAGTCGTCCTCCTACGCTTCTCCGTCCTCCCAGCTGCTTTAAGTGACCACCTTGAACCGTTGGCGGCGTCAGTGGAAGGCTCGCGGCGTCGCTTCGTCGCTTGCCCCGAAGGAAGGGCTGATGCGCTCACGAGGGCTTCAGCCTCGGCGATCGACTGTGGAGGTGTCGCCAAAAGGCGGTTGGTCTTGAGCAGCAGCCTGGCCATGAGGTCGTTCCTCAGCTGCCCGTGTCTTGCCGAGTGGCCCTCGGCTGGCAGCTGTACGTGTGCGATCTCGTGGCACAGTATTGCCGCCAGATAGACGAACAGCTCGCGTTCGGTGTAGGTCCGACGAGAGAGCAGGATGGGCCGAAGGTTGATGTAGATTGCCTTACCGGCGACAAACGCCTCGACCTCTGCGTCCAGCCAGCAGCACGTCGGCCTAGGGCTAAAGCCGAGGCAGTTGACGATCTCGTGGCTCAGTCGCTCGATGGTCGGCAACGACTGGAGGTCGGAGGTGCACAGTTCGATCAAGCAGGGCACCGAGCACGGAATGTCGACTCCGTGCGAGTTGAATCGCTGGGTCATCCGCTGGAGCAGCAGCTCGCCGTTGTCGTCGTCGACTTCGGGCTTCACGAGGGTTGTGAGGTCGTCGACGAGTAGGCTCTGCGTCCAGTCGACCTCCAGCCGCCGGCGTTGGCACTCGTTAATGATACGAGCTGCGTCGGGCTTGTCGACCGGTGATGGCGCACTGCCTGGAGTCTTTGCAAGAGCTCCAGGCACCACATCATCGATGATGATGATGTCGTCCTTGTCGTCGTCGCTGTCGTCCTCTGATTCAGAGCTTGACACCATCAGATCGAGGGTCTCAGCTCTGGCTGCCTGTGTCTGAGGCGACACCGCAAGCGGCAGCGTCCTATCTCCTGCAGCCACGGCGTCGGCTGGTGCTTGAGGCACAGCCAAATCGTCTACATGTGCCTGAGGCGGCGTTGCAATCGGCTGTGGAGCTCTCACGCTTGGACCCGAGGCCACGGCTGCTGCATGCGGCTGAGGCGACTGAGCAGCTGGTGCAGCGGTCACACTTGAGGTCGTGACATCCGCTTGAGCCGTAGGCGGCGGTGCTACCGGCGAAGCGGACGTTGCAACCGTCTGCGCCTGAGGCGACTGTGCGATCGGTGGAGCACACATTCTCGCCGCCAAGGCACCCGAGGGTGCCTGAGGCGGCGGTGACACCGGCGAAGCGCTTGTGGCCGGAGCTGACGCTGGAACTGATCTGGCGATCACGCTTGCCGCCGAGGCATCGGCATGAGCCAGACGCGCCTTCGCAGCCGGTGGAGCGCGCACGCTTGCGATCGCGGCACCAGCGCAAGCCTGAGGTGAGGCAAGAACCGATCTTGAGCTCACACTTGTCGTCGCGTCGTTGGCTTGTGCTTGAAGCGGCTTCTTAGTAGCCGGTGGACCAGCGGCATCAGAGCGTTTTAGAGGCGACTTTGCCACCGGCGGTGGAGTAGTTGCGCTTGCTGTTGTGGCTTCCGCTGATGGAGCCGATGGAGCCTTTGGCGGAGGCGTAACCCCGGGACCGGTTGCGGTTGCGGCCGAGGCACTCGGTGCGTGTGCCTGGCTGGGCCGGGCGATCTTGGCAGGGGCAGTGTTGATCTTCAAATCTTTACCCATCTCCTTGAGCTCCTCCTTGATCGCCTTCACGACCTTCCAGACGTTGGTGTTGAGAATCCTCGACGAAGATACGACGACCTTGCCTAGGTCCGGCATCCATGTGCAGTAGGGGACACACCGCTCGTCGCCCGTGTCGCGCAGCTCCATCCGGTCAGCCAACAAGGTCGGCCACATGCTCTCCAGGACGCTCAGCAGCTGCGAAGGCCATTCCAACGCTAACGGGCAGCGCAAGAGATTCTGAGTGGATAGGCTGGATAGATGCTCCTCGGACATAAAGTGTCCGTTATCGACGAGGATCAAGTAGAGCAGTGTCGATGTGCGGTAGAAGCACGAGCTGCTGGCCCACTTCTTCAGGTCCTCTTGGATCGGTCCAGAGGTGGGCATGAGGAAGTTGTCGATCGGGCGTTCTGTCCCCGTCGCGTTTGTCTTGTCGAGTTCCGCACGTCTCTTGGTCCGGAACGCGTCGGCGAGAAGGGCGCTTGATCGCTCCGAGAGGTACCGCTCGAGTTTGAAGAGGTGACGCCGCTCGTTGGTGTTGTCGTCTATCCCCTCCTTGGTGGACTCGATCTCCTCGAGCAGCGACTCGACGACCTTGCTCTTGAACGAGGCTACACAGTCGTCTGCGCTCGAGCTCTGGAGGAATGCGTTGAACACCTTCGCCATGCGCTTGCAATAGGCCTCGTTGTTGATCAGCCGGCGATCGCGGTCGTCAGAGACGTCTGACGGGAAGTCGACGCCATAGAGCGGCGGGCCTTGCGTGTGTGCCCATAAGATGCCGGCGACGTAGACGCGCCCCTGCACGCCGTCCGGGTGCTTGGGATCGCTCGGCCACAGCAGGTCGCCGTACTTCGTCCGTAGGCGCACGAAGTGGTTGGGCTCCGTCATAGTGTCCATCGCGGACCTCTCCATGTGCGATCGGACGAGGAAGAAGCGCTTGAAGGCGTCGGGGAAGTTCCTAAGCCCTGACACCACGACGATGACGTCCTTGGAGCGGTTAACGTTGAGATCTTCTTTGAGGCGCATGCAAGCGAGCTTGTCCTTGAGGTCGAGCTGGCGGTGCGACGTGTACCCGTCGGTGAACATGTACTTGATCGGTTGGGGCTTGTCGTCGTCAGTATCGTCGTCCACGGAGAACACCAGGCCGCCTCTCGACTGGTGAATCTCGACGCGTAGTCCCATGCGCAGCAGCGCAGCCACGGCGGCCTTGAGGCCCTCGCCGTGCTTGCCCGCGCAGCGCCCCGTAGGCGTGCTGTTGCTGCGCCAGTCCTTGGTGCTGCTGCCCACCTGGAGGGCGCTGGCGGGCAACTTGGCGTCCCGGTTGATGAGGAACAGCTGCCCGTCCAATGGGGACCACACGATATGGCCTCTCGTCGACCCGTCGTCCTTGGCGAGCACGTCGGTCCGCCTCGCGCCCTTGATGGCTGAGTCAAGATCACAGGCTTGTGTGAGACAGATCGGGGGAGGGGAGAGAGTAGGGCGTGGATGAGAGGTGAGAGAGGTGGGGCGTACATGGGTAGTTGACTTCCTTGCCAAGCTTGAATCCAGTTGATGGAGGTGAGGTGACCGCCTGATCGAACAGGTTCTGGAGCAGCTCGCGCACGGCCTCGGCCGAGCTCCAGCCTTTCACCCAGCCCGTGGTGAAGCCCGCCCACCTCGGTTTTTTGAACGGATTGCCCCAGCCATGTCTCTCCTTCCCCTTCCTCTCCATCTTACTCTCGCACGCAGACCAGCATCGAACGCCCAACGCGGCATATCTTAAATATTTCAATTTCACATGTGCTTGTAGCAGGCCATAATATGGAATTTGAAAAATATACGACGCTAGACACAGCAAACAATGATGAATGTGAGTTCTAACCTAGCTTGACGGCGCGCTGCTTGGCGAGGTCGAGGACGCGCTGGTGACACGGCGCGCAGAAGCTCTTGGCCGCGATGCGCTTGGTCACCTCGGCCGGGAAGGACTGCTTACAGAGGCCGCACGTCTCCCTGCTGCCGGCGCTAGCGACTCCACCGCCCAGGTTAGCGACCTCGTCTAGCCCCTGCAGGAGCGCTGCGAACTCTGATGACAGTGCGCCGGGCGTGTACGCCTCGGCCATGAAGGGCTCGGCCGAGCGGGTCACCGGCAGCGGCTGACTGCGCGTCGAGAGGAAGGTGCCGGCCGAGGGCGACGACGGGATCGTGCTGGCCCAGGAGCTCGCGGACGAGAGCGACGAGGCCTGTCGCGGCGACACCGGCGGGAGCGTGCCGGACTTGGACGACGACAGCGGCGAGGAAGACGCTTCGCTGGCGAGCGACGTCCGCACGGGAATGGCCGAGGACGAGCGCGCCGACGAGAGGCTGCCGATCGCGAGCATGGTGGGCGACGAGCGATGGTCGTTGGTCGACGGCGCCATGTCAAAGGAGCGCGAGGAGGCCAGGCTGTTGGTGGGCAGCGGCGACGAGGGCATCGGCGGCAGCGGCGACTCGGAGCCGGCGTCATCGACGTTGCTCATCGCGCGGCCCGGGGTGGCGACCGACGGCTGCACGGTGGCGAGGATGGTCTTGAGGATGTACTTGACCGGCAGGTCGCCCGGCATGATGATGTGCGTGTACTCTTGGACCGGCTCGCTGTTCACCTGCTCTCCGTCCTTGCTCGTCTTGTACATCACCTGCCGACTCTTGAGCGTGAACCCTATCTTGAGGAGCGCCTGTGTCACGAGCGCACACGACGAGCTGTGTGAGAGCAGAGGAGGGATTCGACTGCGCGCAAGTACACGCCGTCGCTGCATCACTCATGCATGCGCGCAGAGCGAGAGCGCAGCGCAGCGCGAACCTGAGCTAGGGCCTCGGCGGGCACAGAATCCTTGCGGCTCAGTGCGTTGTGGGTGACGTCAAACGGCGTGGAGGCCGAGTCGGTCTCCAAGATCGAGAAGAGCACTCGCACCTGTCAACAAGAGAGTGTCAAGACAGAGACATTGAGCGCTCGCCTTGGGCAAAGGTCGTGGACGGTTGTGCGCACCATCTGCGTGTCGAGGCATAGAGCCTTCTGGACCTCCTCTACGTACCACTCCGGGTCCTTCTTCCAGTACTTCTTGCCCTCTTCCGTTCCCTGCGCGTTTCGTTGGGTCGTGTGCGGTGTTGCGTGTGCGTGTGTTACACAGTGAGCACTCGCGGTACAGGCTCACTGTCAGGCGCTCGTACCTCGCTGAGAAGGAGGAACTGGCGCTTCTTGCCGGCCTCGATGTCCTTGAGCAGCCTGCGCGACGAACGCTGGTGCTTCTCCTGACGACGTTGCTCGAGCTCGACGTCGAGATCAACGTGCTTGAGCGTCTTGTATGCCGGGTCCTGTATACGCCGCTTGCTGAGCAGCGGACCGCTGGTTACGAGCTCGTAACAGAAAGGCGTCGTACCTTGTTGCGGCGAACCAGCTCGTCGAGGACGGACATCTTGGTCTCGAGCTTACCCACCTGCCTCACCGGCTCTCGCTCCGGTCGGTCGCCGGCGGCCCTCAATCGAGCCTGAGCGCCGCGACAGTGTGTGAGCCTTCACTCCTTCCCTGGCACGTCGCGCTTGGGTGTAACTTACCTTGCCGAGCTGTAGCGCAGATGTAGAGGGGCCATCCGGCGGCATACCGGCCGGCGGAGGCGGCGGCGCTGCTCCGCGCGGTGCTGGCGGTACCGACGCGCCAGGAGCGGGAGGGCCAGGCGGAGGCGGGGGAGGAGGTCCGCCGGATGACTGAGTCGAGGACGTCGAAGACGACAACGACACCAAGGACGACGAGAGCGAAGGGGCGGGGGCAGCGGCCGGAGCAGCCCAAGGAATCGAACGAGCTCTCTCGCTTTCCTTACCTTTGTGGTGCGCGGGAGCAAGCAGGTGAGCCCAATCGACGAGCGTGCACCGAGTCCCTCGTCTCGAGAAGTAAGAGAAGAGCGCGTACCAGCGGCAATATTGACGTGGACGAACTGCTTGATCGACTGGGAGACGTTGGCACCCTGCGACACGGCCTCCTTCACGAGCGAGATCAGCTGGTCTCGGGTCAGCGACGACAGTAGCGTGTCCAGCTTCTGCATCTCCTCTGTTCGTACGGCGTAGCAGTGTTAGTTGATGTGCAGCTGCACAGGGAACGCAGCGGTTGGGCGTTTACCGGGCGTGTAGTTAACGCCGGGGAGCGCTGGCGAGGATGGCACGGAGGCCGGTGAGGGCGGGGCGTCCTGGAGCGTCTTCACAGCGAGGAGCAACATGCGCAGCGTCTGCCGCACGTTCGAGTTCTCCTTCTGCACGTTGGCTGCTCCCACGCCACCCAACGCCACCATCCCCAGGAGCAAGTTAGATCTCTACCGTGTTGATGCCGAGTGCGGTGCGCGGCGAGACGTACGGTGCTCGGCAAGCAGGCGGATCTTTTCCATGAGTCCTCCCGTTTGGAACGGCTCGCGCATGTCCTCTGCAACCGAACACTCGCAGTGAGCGAGCAGCACGAGCGATGAGGCAGGACACGAAGCAGTGTGCAGCGGCTGTACCGTATTTGGCGAGGGCCTTGAGGATGCCCAACACTAGCAGTTGCACGGCGGGGCTCTCCGAGGTCATGAGCGCAATCATCTCCCTCAGGCCGCCTCGATGAACGAGATCCTGCCTGTTGTTGCTGGATTGGTCTGGAGGGGAACAGAGGAGAGCGAGAGCAGCGTAAGTAAGCGCACAGCTCGGACGTGCGCATGGGAAGCGGTGAGCCAGTCGCCGCACCTGACAGGACGACTCTGCCGATGGCGGTCAGGGCCATCTCCTGGATGCGAGTGTCTGACGACTGAAGCAAAGTGATGAGCGGCAAGAGGCCGCCGTACTCCATGATCGCCGCGAGACCCTCCTCTGCGCACCATCGGGCATGATTCAGCAAAGCCACACGTGACTGCAACGCCTTGCGGGCCGAGAATGTGAGCGCGACTGACAGTACCTCGGCCGGCCACGAGGCAGATGGTGTCAGTGACGGGGACGACCAAGGCCTGGTCGCTGTAGCCCAGCAGGGAGATAAGCTTGCTGATCAAACTCGACTGAATGATGTACGCACGCACGGAATCTGAATCACCACACGCCCCCAGATCACGGATGTCAGTGTGACGGGACCCGCCTGGTCGGGAGAGGAGCCGAAAGCGGAGGCGGAGGGGCGGCTTGTGAGGTACGCACCGAATCCCGCAAGCTTGGAGAGAGCCAGACAGGAGTGCTCGAGGACCTGCTTCGTGCGCGATTCGAGGATGAACTTGGCCAACACCAGCTCGGCCTGATTGGCCACCAGCAGGCGCGCATTGTGTCCTACACACAGAGATAAAGGCGCTCGCTTCAGTCATACGGACGTAGAGCACAACTGTGCGCAAAGCTACGAACCATCCTGGGAGAGTGAGGCATAGGTCTTGGCGACCAGCAGGTGCATGGTCGTGTTCTGTGCAAAGCGCCACCAGCGTAAGCAGGTACGTCGCATTGCTAGGAGTTAGGGAGGAAGGGGCGTGTACCTGCGGGTACATGTCAAGAAGCTGGTTGAGCTGTCTGACGCCGATCGAGCTGAACACCTGGCTGTTTGCTGCATGGTCGCACGGGGCCGTGCACGTGTTAGCGATCGACCTTGGTGCGGATGGCACAGTGATGGAGCGGGGACGAGGTACAGGAGGAGGACAGATGCGCAACGATGGAGGCGGCTTCGATCACCACCGACTCGGTAAAGGCCTGCGGCCTGCGCAGAATGGCCAACACGCGCTCGTGTCCGTTGGCTTGGAAGAACGCGTACTGATTGTCCTCTGTGGAACGCAGCAGCAACAAAAGAGGCTGTTAGGCTTCTTCCAGTTGCGGTGCAGTGACTGCGAGGGCGGCAGGGGCGAGTGTACTGAGCGTGAGGAGGTGGTCCAAGGTTTCGAGCACGCTGGACAGCACTTCTCCGTCCAACGATACGGAGCTCTCCACGAGCTCCAGGAACGGCAGCAGCAGCTTGACCGCGCCAAGCTCTCCGATCTTGCGTTGATGCTTTTCTGCACGCACAAAGGCGATGAGAGGGTCGATCATGATCGACCACGCCCAAGCGTAAGTCAGAGCCTCTTTGCTTGTCGTTGTGCGGCGGACGAGAGCTTGGGCGTGGAGTGTACCGAAGCTGGCCAATCCGGCTAGCGTGGCGAGAACGTAACGCTGCACGGTGAGATTGCGCTCCTTGGGCTCCTGGCTGAGCTTCTGCGAATCGACGAACGTGAGAAGCAGCGCCAGGTCCTCAGTCGTGACGACGGCCTTGGCCAGCGCTGTAACCGCACTCATTGTGAGTGCCACGCACAAATCGTGATGAGAGCCAAGCGCCAAGTGGCTCGCGTTGAGGTCGCGTACCGCACTGGGAGAGATTGTAAAGGAGCAGCAGACTCTGCAGCTGGAAGTGCTCATCATCGGACTTAAGCGCCTGCACCACTACCGGCAGCGCATTGGCTTTGGTGATCGTCTTACGAGGGGGAACGACAGTGGAACCGATCAGAGTCAGCGTCAGTGCCAGACGGCCAGCACGGGCCTCTGCAACAAGCGATCGCTTTACCTCTTGGTTCTTGGCTGAGACGGAGAGGTTGACCAGAGCCTCCGCGGCATAGAGGCACACGTCGGGGTCGGGGTGGCCCAGAGCGGGTACCACCTTGTCGAGCAAGCCCGTGCGGCGGAAGCCATCTTGGTTTTGCTCTATAGTTACGGTTCCATGACACACGCGCGCGCGCTTGTGAGCGTTCGCGTTTATGAGCCATAGAGCGCCGGCGCGGGGAAGAAGAACGAACCGTTGAGCGAAAGGTCGGCGACGAGCTTGAGCAGCTCCTGGACGAGCGTGACGTCCTCGGAGGACACATGGCTCAGGAGCGGGCCCAATCCTCCGACCTGTCGCAAGCGATCGCTTATGTCCTCTGTTGGCCGCCAGCAGACGTGGCCACGTCAGCTCATCGTCGACCGAGAGCATACTCGAGGAACGGCGTGCATGCATGTACCGTTGAAGATAGCTCGGATGATCACGACCGACCTGCAGAGCAGCTGAGCGCTGGAGCTCTTGGCGCTGAGGATCTCGACCAACGGCCGCAGGCCATTCTTTGCCAGCTCCTCCACGACGGACACGCGCGCTGGGTCGGTCGCAAGCACGCCGTGCACCTTCTTCTCCAGCGCGCTGGCCGCGGCCAGCTTCATTCCCTCGTCCTGCTCGATCACACAACACACACGCACACACGCAGTGAGAGACGAACACTCACTCACTCGGAGCCACTGCGCGCAAGCTGTGCGGTTGTGCACGAAGCGCACCCTGTGTCGCAGCAGCTCCACCAGCTCGCGGTTGGTCTTGGTGCTCAGGTCCAGCGCCGCTGTGTGAAGAGA
>CDFA01019651.1:0-10675 GCA_000826305.1 Acanthamoeba healyi
GCAGGCCAATACACGAACGCTGCAGGAGGGCAGAACGAGTACTGCCTGCGCTATGAAACGCACGAGCGGGTGAAGAAGGACAAGGACGCCGTCAAGTCGGGCGCGCGCTCGCTCGGCAACGTGGTGGCCAAGGCCGAGTCCGCCGCGGCGCTCAACCAGAAGGTGCTCGGCCTCGTCGAGCTCATGGTCGATGAGCAGCTCGGCCTCAATGCCACGACCGCCGCCGACGCCGACGCCAACGCCGATGGCGAGAAGAAGGCGGCGATGCTCCGACGCGAGGTTGACACGGGCGTGAAGGGCTTCACGTGCCGGCGGCTGCTCAAGCTCCTGGGCGGGACCATCCTCAAGTACCACGACAACTACCGGCTCGACGTGGCCCATCTGCTGCCCGGCCCCGCCGTGGGGCTCATCGACGTTCTGGGCCTCGTGGCCGGCATCTTGGAGGACCACCAGCACGCCCTCTTCGAGGGACTCGCGGCGGTCCACGCCGCGGGCGAGCCGTATCGACAGGACCAAGTGAAGCTCGACAACACCCCGGCCACGACGCTTCACTTTGTGCTCAAGTCGCTCATCGCCCAGCTCAAGGCGCTGCTGGTCATGCGCTCCAGCAGCAGCGCCGGCGGCAGCGGCGGTGGTGACCACCAGGACGAGTGCGACTCGGCCTCGCTTCACAACTTCACCCTCGCGCCGCCCACGCCCTCGTCCTCGTGTTCGTCGCCTTCGTCCTCCTCGTCGTCTGTACATATCCTCTTCTTCGTCTCGCAGCTGCTCAAGCAGATGCAGCGACTCGAGCGCATCGAACAGGTCGAGATCATGACCTCGGGCAAGCGCAAGCCCAGCCGCGAGAACAGCTACATTGCCGCGCAGTCTGACGGCGTCGCGGCGGCGGCGGCGAAGAAGGCGGCGAGGCGACCGAGGGGAGGGACGATGTCCGGTCCGGCGGCCAACAATCGGCGCATGTTCCACCTGCCGACGCCCGACCCGCTGCCGGTCAGTCACGTCCTCCAACGCATCGGCGACCATCTGCGCGAGCTCTCCCTGCCGCCCTTCCGCTTCCCCTCTTCCTCTCCCTCACAACTCTATTCCGCTGCATCGACCTCGTCCTCCTCGTCTCCTTCGTCGAGCTCGTCGCCACCAGTCCTGGAGCTGGCCGACGTCTGCCTGCCGGTGGAGGATCTCATCGAGGTCGTGGTCAAGGCCCTGATCGACAAACCCATCCCCGCCATCGAGTTTCCTGAGCTCCGGGCTCGCAAGATGGTACGCACGCACTCCGATCACGCACACCGATGCGCATCACACCACGCACACACGCATACGCACGCGCACGCGCGCTCACGTGTGTACCTGCGCCAGGTCTCGGTGCTGGAGCGATGCGTGGAGCCGCTGCTGCGACTCGACCTCCCGCCCTTCCACCACCCGTTGGTCGACCAACTCCTCGGCACCAAGACACGCAACAAGTCGTCCGCCTCTTCCTCCTCGCCCTCGTCTGGCACATCGTCGCCATCGTCGTTCTTCCGCAAGTTCATCCCCGAGGAGCCCGACACTTGGGTTCTCCTCCTCAAGCCCTCGGCCGACTCCGACGACGGACAAGGTGCCGTCATCACACACTCCTCTCTCTTGCGCGCGCGTGAACTGACACGACGATGGCGGCGGCGGCGTTGGCGACCGTATGCAGATCTGGTGGAGGAGATGGGCTGGGCCATCTACGGCGCGGCGCGGACGGCCCTGCGACCGTGGTGGGCGCCCAAGCCCGAGCGACGCGGCCTGACCGCGCCCTCGTCCTTCTTTGCGCAGGTCTACAACAAGACCGGCCAGGGCCGGTCCAATCGACCGTCGGCCGCCGCCGCCTCGGCCACCGGCGCCATGCCGCCCTCACTCTCCTTCTCCTCTTCATCATCTTCATCGTCATCTTCATCGTTCGAGAGCGGGCCGGGCTCGGCGCCGGCCATGGTCACGCGCGACTCGTCGCTGATGGCGTCGCCGCCCGCCAGCCAGCGCGGGATCTCCTCCAGCTTTGTCCTCTCGCCCGCCATGGTCGCCGCCGCAGTCGACCGACGACACCTCTCCATGTCCTCCTCTTCCTCCTCGCTATCCTCCTCGCCCTCTGCTTCGCCCCAATGACTGCATCCTCAACAACAAGCTTCCTTCTTGTTCTGGTCACTTCGCCTTGGCTTCATGATTTCAGCCAAACTTTAGTTTGACCAATCACACAAAATGGTGTGACCATGATCGCGAAAAGTGTTGGACGCGGACGCGGTTTGGCGGACAACAAACAACAAGAACATGGGCAGCAGCAACAGCCGTCCCGGGGTGGGCAACAAGCCCGCTCCCTCTCAAGCCGCCGTCGTTGCACCTGAAGCAACGATGATGCCCGCTACGGCCGTCGGCGAGTCGCCTTCGCCGTTCGTGGTGTCTGTCCAACTGCCGCACAAGCGGGTCTTCCTCGCCCTGCCCCACCAGGCGCGCCCCACCATCACGTGCCTGCACGACGAGGTGGCGCGTCAGGAGGGCGTCGCCAGGGGGCTCCTCACCGTCCACGCGCGTGGCAAGGAGGTGTACTGGGGCGATGAGGCGCTCGAGCTCGGGGTTGATTACTCCGTGGTCGCCTTCCCCGTCTTCCGCGAGCTGGCTTGGTTCGCCGCCGCCGCCGACGACGACGACGCCGACGCCGACGGCCGCATCGTCGTCAAAGCCCTCCCCAAGCTCCTGGCCAAGCTGTGTCAAAAGACACGCCCGGGCGTCCACCTGTGGCGAGCGTCGTCGCCGCGCAGCGAGCACAAGTGGGTTGAGCTCGTCGTGGAGGGTCCCACTTCGAGTTACTACGACGGTACCACGCTCAACCTCTTCACCATCATCATCGTAAGTCCTCTCTCTCTCACACACGTTCGTGTGGTGCAGGAGGCACGTTCGTGCTGCGCGTGGAGGACAAGGAAAGCGAGATGATGGGCTGCACGTACCATTACCTGACCGTGCGCTTGATGACGCCCCTCTACCACCCCACCGTCGGCCCCGACGGCCAGATCGTGCTGTGGCACCACTACGAGTGGGACCAGAGGCACGAGCCGTGGGAGATCGTCTCCGCGTTCGTCCGACAGCTCAAGCTCGACGTTCCGCCCATCCTCCACCACTCCATGCAGACCCAGCTGCCGCCGGTACTCCACACCCGCGCGCACACGCACACGCACGCACACGCACACGATCTCATGTCTCGTGCTGCGTCGATGCAGGTGAAGGGCATGCTGGAGGAATGGAAGGGGTTGGGAGCGGACGGAGCGGCGGCCAAGGCCCGCCTGTGGACGTGGCACTACGCCACCGCGCACGGCCGAGCCTACAGGCGGTCGGGCGGGCGATGCGTGGGACTGGCCATGCTCGCCAGCCTCATCAAGGCCGATCCACAGGCACAACTCGCAACTCTCCTCATCCTCATCCTCCTTCTCCGTATCGTGTCGTTGATGATGACGATGCTCACGCTCACGCTCTCTCTGTGGCCTCTGGCTTGCAGGTGCGAAGCGAAGTGCGGCAGGTCCTGTTGGTGGCCAATCGACTTCACCGTCATGGTGGCGGTGATGAAGCGGAGGATGACGTGAACGCGAGCAGGCCAGCAGCGCTCGCCAGCTTGCCCACGGAGCTGCTCCACAGCGTCCTCATGGTCGTGGCCAGCGGTCGGCTGCCGCCGGAGCCACCCAGCCCCGATTGGAAGCTCGCGCGCGAAGACGACAGCCTTCCTCTTGACTGGAGCGCCCGTCGTCCGTCATAAGAAAACGGTCTTGGTCATGCTTCGTCGAGAGGACTTACTCTCGCCCCTGCGAGGTCAACACTGCACTCACCTGGTTTGCTATTCACATTGCTCTATTTGTCGTCTTGGTACCCTCTTATACTTCGTCGTCATCGTCATCGTCTTCGTCGTCTTCTTCGGTATCACCGCCGTCCACGTCCTCCGAACGGTCGTCGTCCTCTTCCTCGCTGCTCTCGCTCTGCCGCGTTGGCGCAGGGAGAGTCTAGCACGACACGACGGCACAACGACACGTTGTGAGAGGCGCCCCAGCGTACAAGGAAAGAAGGAGCGAGAGGTCTCACCTTCTGGAAGGGCAGGAGGCATTCGTTCTTGTGCTCCCACAGGGCCACGCGCATCTCGCGTACGAGGTCGAGCTCCTTGCCGGTGCGGCACTTGTAGGTCACCAGCTCGCTTACCCTTCGCTGATACTCGATCAGCAGCGCCAGCAGGTCCTTCTTCAGCTCGTCTCGCTTCTGCTCCGCCGTCGCTCCCCACGATAAGCGCAACGGCCACCAATAATGGTTAGCGTACGCTGACGTCAACACGACATGACATGCACAGATGGAGGTTGAGAGGTACGATGATCTGCTCGGCTGTGAGGTGTCGCATTTCGTCATCGTCTTCCTCCACGCTCTCCTTCTTCGCCTTTGCCTTGGCCTTGTTTTTCTTGTGCTTGTTGTTTCTCGTTTTCTTCTTCTTCTGCGTCCCGTCTTCATCATCGTCGTGGTCGTCGTCACTGTCGCCATCGTTCCACTCGATGGCGACGTCGTCTCTCTTGACCAGGTCCTCATCGTCTTCCTCCTCTGCTGTCGAGCCGCGCTGGTTGGACCAGGGGTCGTCGAGCTCATCGACCACCTCGAATCCATCCATGATGTCCACGCTCGATATGAGGTCAAAGTACCGCTTGAGGGCTGAGTCGATCGTGCCCTTCATCGATGCGATGCTGTCGTAGAGCAGCTTGAGCGGATACTCCTCGCACTCGCGAAGCTTCTGCTGGAACTGGAGGACCTCCTCCTTCCGCCGGATGACCTGCGAGCACTGCCTGCAGCACCGCACGTTGCCCTCCACCGACACTGAGCCGTGCAGCAAGAAAAGTGAGTCTCGCGCGAGCAACAGCGGACAAGGACGCGGAGCAGTACGAGGGGCGGTTCTGTTGACGGTGGAGCGTGCGAGGCTGACGGCGTATTTACAGCACTCCTCGCACGCTGCGCGATCGCACAGCTTGCACACGTATTTGTCCATCGACAAGTAGGTGAATGGGCGTCTGGAGAAGAGAATGAGTGAGCGAGGGAGCGGCCATGGAGTCTCACGGGACGGAGAGGAGAGAGAGAGAGAGAAAGCAAGAGGTCTCGCGTACGCGCAAAAGGAGCAGATTGTGTCGGGTGGCGCATAGGCCCACTCACTGATGGCGGTCGTGCTCCACTTGATCAGTGGCGACACCGAACTGGAAACAGTACCCAACGCACTCTCGATTGCCTTCACCTGATTTAACGAATATGCCACGATGAGATGCGCGTTGCTCTGCATGTTCATGCATGATGCCACTATATACACGCACCTCGCCAGCTTCCGTCCGCTGCTGCAGTCGCTCCTGTCGCATCTTCTTCCGTTGCACGCTCTCGTGCTGGTCCTTGGACAGCTGCCTGAGCTTCATCAGAGTGACATCGTCTCGCATGCGCGCAAGCGATCGTATCTCGTTTCGAAGGTCCGCGTATCTCGATGAGTGGTCTCGCACACGGCCTGCTCGCATCACGCGCAATGTCAGCACACCACTCCCTTCTGTGTGAGGCCACGATGGCTCGCTGAAGCAGCTCAGCAGAGAGGAGAGCACAAACCTAGCGTCTGCGGCTCCAAGTGCGCACAACGGAGGCACAGAAGGTCCTCCCCGCCATCGGCGGCGTCCGACGTCTTGGCCTCCTCGGCAGGCTGCGAGGGGCGCCGTCGTCTGTAGCGGCAATGCCGGTAGCAATAGTGCCGCTTGCATCTGCACGCTCCCCCACGCATGGACACCACGCCCCGACACGATCAGATTCGATTTCGCCTTGCGCGTAGCGGGATGGACGCGTGTAGAGGGGGGCGGGGAAGCAAATGTACCTGGCGCAGACGCGATAGCCTTGCATCCATCCAAACTGCACGTGGCAGTTGGACTCGAAGCAGCCCAAGACCTTCTCCTCGCCATCCAGCATCGATCTGGGCAGCTGCTGCAGGGCTTGCTCCTCCTCTACGTCTTCACCTCCTTCGTCGTCATCGAATCCAAGCAGGTCGGACTCCTCCTTCTTCCTTCGACGTGCGTTGGCTCGAGAGCTCGTTCTACGCTTGCCTGCGCCATCTTCGACATCATCGCGACTTGTACGATGCGAGGCCACGGCAGGGTCAGGAGATGAGACTGAGGAGGTGCTCGCGAGCCAAGAGCCCACCGACTTGGACGTGGATTCGTAGTAGCCGTTTATCGAGTCCCAGGTAGGCACGTTGGCCAACTTGCCCACCCAATCCATCTCTTCTTCCTTCCGCTAAAACGTAGTAGCGCGAGATCGATGTCGATAATGTCAAAAGCCAAATGGAGCACGGATCGATTTGCGACTTTTCCTGCTCCTTTTTTTTAAACTTTTCCCTTTGCTCTATTCGAAACTTATCTCTTGTCTTTTATTTTTGAATCTTTTCAAATCTGTGTTGCGGACATGTTGGGACCGGGTGCTGTGTGGTACACCTACATCTGGACCTCCTCCTCCTAGGCAGAGTGGTGAGCCATGTGTGCCAGGTATGGCCGAACCAAGCCGCACCGCGGTGAGCCGTACACGGTCTGCCTGTTTCGCCCACATTTCAAGTCGCATTAACGATATTCGAGTTATGCGCCGATGTTTTGGCTGCTGTCTAGCTCACATTCCATTTTGGGTCATGTGGAGTGTGGTCGCTGGCGCCAGTGGACCTTGCCGCAGTATGGTGCGCCTACGACCACAGAGGAGGACCACGTCCTGGCGACCATCAGAGAGAGGGCCCTAGATAAGACGACGAGAGCAGCGCCAGCCTTTGTTCTTTCGTTCCACTCGCCTTTGGCACCGCCACACACCTGCTACAGCAAGACCTGCTCGTACGTGATTCGCCACCGCTACACAACTCCTACACAGCTCGCACATCACGCACTGTACGACGAGCTCTAGCTAGAGCCATCCATTACGCCAGCTAGCTGCAAGCAGACGCAGACATCAGACGCCAGAGACGTAGCACGAGATGAGCTTCATCAAGGCCAGGACGATGGCGTTGGCGAGCTCGCTTCCTCTCTTCGCGGGCAAGGGCGGCCACGCAGCCGACAGCGACGACGACGAAGACGCGGCCGAGCGCGCTCTGTCCATATCACAGCCCGAGTCCTTTCGCCATGGCGTCCACATCTCCTTCCACGAGGGCCAGGTGATGGTGCGTGCCTTGCATTCGCTCTCTCCCTCCTTGTGCACATCGATGAGCCGCTCACGCTCTCTGGCTCGTCTCGTGGCGCGTCACGCAGGGGATCCCTCGGGTGTGGAGGGAGGAGCTCGGCATCGAGTGGGGCGCGCAGCGTGCAAGCAAGGAGGCACTGCCGCATGATAAACAGCACGAGGATACGGACGAGCTGACGATGCTGCCCACGGTCGTCCGCCCGAGCGCCGATGATCTGCGCTATGTGAAGAGGAGGCGCGAGGGCAGTCGGCGTGGCACGCTCATCTCGAGCATGCGCGGCACGATCAAGTTCCGACGACCGGCTCTCCCCGCTCCGATGGAGCATGCTTCCAGCTCGGCCGCCGCCGCTGGCGGGAGTTCAGCGTCGGAACCACGACACGTACTGCTAAGCAAGCCTAAGCGCGCCGGTGCGCAGGGACCGAGCAGGCACGAAGCCCTGAAGGTCTTGGCAGCGGAGACCAGGGTCATCCGGGCCATCAACGAAGCGACCGACACGCAGACGCTGAACCTGTCATCGTGCGGCATCGATGAGCTCAGGGAGGAGTGGTTCACTGCCACCAGGACCGACATGAGACGGACGCTCAAATCTATCGACCTCGGCTTCAACCGATTCAAGTGGTTTCCACTTCAGGTCTTGTGGTTCGGCCAGTGCCTCTCCACGCTCTGTCTCGATGGCAACGACCTCGTCGAACTGCCTCCGCACATCGGACTCCTTCATCGTACGCTGGAATCCTGGAGGAGAGGGCCGCTCTGTCCGACTGGCGAACGTACTTTGGCTGACAATCTGTGCTGTCTGTCGATCTGTCTATAGAACTGGTCGAGCTGAGCGTGAACGGCAACATGCTGACGACATTGCCTTCAGCCATCGGACACTGCTCGTCGCTGGAGATTCTCGAGGTGCGTGCGATTGCGTGCAGCTGTTTGGTGACTGGTATGGCCGTGGTTGTAGAGCTAAGTCCCTGCATGACAGTTGAAGAACAATCAAATCAAGAAGCTGCCTCGCGAGCTGGGCAGGTTGAGCAGACTGGAGGAGCTTCATCTCAGCGGCAACGCGATCTCCAGGTTTCCAGCAACCATCGGCGGATGCAAACGATTGCAGGTAAGAGTGACTCAGGGAGCGGTTTGCTTGATTACAGCGAGCGCAGGCGCACGATTCTAATCCGCTCGACCGACACTGCAGGTGCTGGACGCAAGCTGGTGCAAGCTGGAACGATTGCCAGAGGAGATACTCCACATCACGTCGCTAATCGAACTCAACCTGGCGCACAACAACCTCGCGGTCCTGCCACCATCAATTGGGCTCATGACGCGACTGGTACCTGCCCGAGCCATTGACTTAACTTCATCACAGTTTCGAAGGCGTTGCCTTACCTTTCGAACTTGAACCCGCAGGCCGACTTGGACCTTTCCAACAATTGCCTGGTTGAGCTGCCGCTGTCGATGGGTCTGCTGAGCTGCAAGGTTTGGAATCATGTCCCCTCTCTGCCCTCTCTTCGCCGTCTAATCATGGCTCGTCTCTCTCTCTCTCTGTGCAGCACTTTGGGTGCGATGGGAATCCGCTGCGAGACCTAGAGCTGATCAAAAAGCTGGACATGGGCGTGGACCACACGTTCCTCTACCTGGAGAAGCGGATGGAGGCCTGCATTCCCTTCTACGACCGTGAGGAATACCTGAACTCGCTGGGCGAGAAGCGGCCGCCCCTCTCGCCAATCTGCACCTCGCCTCTGCCTTCGATGCCGTTCAGGTTCACCGCGTCGGGCAACATACGTCTGGCCGCCCCTCGCTCGATTCCGACGAACTCGAGCTCCAATCTGCTGAGCGCTTTCGACATGTCACAAGACGACAAGACATCAATGCAGAAGCAGAAGCTCCTATCAAAGAGCAAGGAGAAGAAGCGACGTACAAAGCCAGCCCAAGACCCAAAAGGGAGCGACTCCGACTCGCTTTCTTCGTCCTCCTCTTCTCCCGGCCTGGAGCGTGACGATCCCGTTGCAGAGCAGCCGGCTGCTCCGCTGGATGAGACCAAAGGCACGACGGAGGAGAGTGAAAAGATCATCCACGGCAAGCTCACTGAACTCAAGGCGCTGTCCGAGAACCTGATCGACGTGATCCTCGAGATAGGTACGAACTAACTGAGTGCCTCCGATTCCATCCATGTGTGAGCCTCACACGAGTGCCCTCTCTCCACACACAGTGGGAGACTTCCGTTCCGATGTGAACGAAGTGACGACGCTGCCCGAGGCTGTAGCTCTGGCCAAAGAGATCCGCGCGTTGAAAGACGTAAGCTCGCATCCTTGCCCTGATATCAGAGTCTATGGGGGCTGCCGTGTGCTCACCCGAGGTGTGGTCTAACTACAGGAGATGGTCACGATTCGGTCGCATGAGGAGGTGTGCGCGGTGAGCGAGAGCTTGAAGGTCACCCCGCCATGCCCGGACGACGACAAGCTCCTCTTGCTCAAGTCTACAGTCACCACTGGTACTGCCGCCGTGATCCCTGTTCTGCTGCTCATTGTCAAGTTACTCTCTTCATGTCTCACGCTTCCATCATGCACACACCAGCTCTGGACAACATCAGCATCACGATTCGCGCGTTGAGCAAGGCCATCGACCTCGCCACGGACTTTGACACCCTGTTCCCGTACACCCGCCATCTCAAGTCCCTCTACCTGCTCCTTCGCCGCGATGAGGACCTCCACCACCACGACACCTCCTCCTCCTCCGCGCATCACCCAACTCCCCACGTCGCTCCCGCCCTTGTTTAATATCTCAACCCATCACTGTACAGAACCTCTCTCCTCTCTCTCTTCCGTCTCTCAACCCTTATCCCTGCCCCATGTGGTCTCAGACACATCATGTACATTCCTACCATGTCTCTCCAACACATGCAACCAGCTGGCCACAATTTTTGTGTTTGCGTTTTGTGTGCTTAGTTGTTAAGAGGGCTGGCTGACGTCAGCAGTTCACTTAACACGTGGTCGGAACCTTTTTGTTCCTGAGCTAACGGTCATGTTCCGGAAAAGAGAAAGACCTGAACCTCAACCCCCCTCCCCCTAGTGTTGGGTGGTGAAGTGCAGAAGAAGAAGAAGAAGAAGAACTGCAGCTGCTGTTGCTGTAGTGGGGCTGAGGTAGAGGTTGAGGTATAGAAGAGGAGAAGATGTCAAACCAGAGAGGGAAGGTGTTGAATGACGCGGAGAAGCTGTACCGGATGCTGCAGCCCGGGCCCAAGTTTCTTATCGCGCGTCAGCGCCAGCTCGTAAGACACGGCGAGCTGATGTACTTTAGCGTCAACACCATGAGCAAGAAGCCGCGCTACTTCTGGCTCTTCAACGACTGCCTCCTGATCACCAAGCGGATGGGCGTGCAGAAGTTCCAGCTCCAGGTGGTGATCCACTTCAGCTCGGGGATGAAGGTCGTGACCATGCCCGACAGCCCCAACCACGAGTTCCGTCTCCTCTGCCCCGAGAAGGT
>CDFA01019661.1:0-16844 GCA_000826305.1 Acanthamoeba healyi
GTCGGTAGAGCGTCAGTCTCATAATCTGAAGGTCGTGAGTTCGATCCTCACGCGAGGCACCTCCTTTTGATCCCTCCAGCTGCTTTTTTATTTTATTACTGCGAGAAGCGTGGCGCGGACTTCGCTTTCTTGCCCAACACAAGGTCATGTTGCGTTCTGGCATGCGTCGCGGCTGGCGACCTGCACTGGCGCTGCCACAAGGCCGCCCTGCCCGAGCAGGAGGCGAGGCGGCGGCTCATCCGCTGGTGACCCGCAACTTACGGCGATTCGTCTGCACCCAGCGATTTCCCCTTGGCCTGCGACCCGTCACCTCCCTCACCCCTTCCATCTCTTCACGCTCCCACTTCGCCACCTACGCCACTACCGGTACCTCTCATTTCTGAATTCGAAGCCGATTTTTTAAATCTTATTTATTGGTTTCTTAAAATCATATTTATTTATTGTATAAATTATTTGCAGACACGCGGGCCACCCCCAGCGAACAAACCCCTAAGCCGCCCTCGAAGCTCAAGACGGTACCCTCTCACGCTCACCACGTTCAGAGCGGACGGGCACGCAAGTGCCTTGCACCGGACACCCTCTTTGCTGCGTGCGCGTGCGTGTGCTCATCGGCGATGGCGGCTGCGGTCGTGGTCGTGTGCAATCGCGTGGGCGCGTTCAGCTGCCGGGAACGAGCATCACGGTGAGCGAGGAGGAGCAGAAGATCTTTGACTATCTGGTCGATGTCGTCAAGGCCAGCAACATCAACTCGGAGCTGAGAGTCGCCGGTGGCTGGGTGCGAGACAAGGTAAACGGCCTGCAGTACATTCCTAGCTCGCTGGCACACCTGAACACGTCAACTCACATGTGCGCGTACGCTCAGCTTTTGGCCGCACGAGCTGCACCCGCGACAACGCGGAAGCAACGAGAAGTGGACCTGGACATCGCTCTCAACAACATGATGGGCCAGGATTTCGCACGATACATCGTGCGATACAATCGGCGCAACAGTCTGCCAGAGACCAAGATCGGTACATGCGCCTCTGTCTTCCTAGATAGCGTGACATGGCGGCGTGTGGTTCGAAGCAAAGGCTCGTGCTGATGTGTGCGTATGCGCTGTGCACGCCAGGCATTGTGAAGATCAATCCGGCCAAGTCCAAACATTTGGAGACGGCCGTGATGTCTATCCTTGGATACTCGGTGGACTTGGTGAACCTACGCACGGAGAGCTATGACTCCAGCCGCATACCGTCTTTTGTGGTACGAGTGTATGACACGACGATTGTCGCTGTGGCCTCGTATACGCTGTGCGAAAGGCTTATTGTCACATGGATCGTGTTCTCTTCGTGTGAAGGGCTTGGGCAGCCCGCTGCAGGACAGTTTACGGAGAGACTTCACGGTCAATGCCCTCTACTACAACATCCGAGAGAATCGCATCGAGGACCACACTGGACATGTATCGTCGCACTTGCTCTCTGTTTGGCGCGTGCCATCTTGCATCCTAACGCTTGGCTGTGTCACAGGGTCTGGCAGATCTCGAGGCTGGTCTCCTGCGCACACCAGATGAACCTCTCTCCACCCTGCTGGAGGATCCTCTGCGGTACCTTCATCAATCCTCTCGCTGCGCGTCGTGTCGCTTACGTTCGCTCTCTGCGTGGCAGAGTGTTGCGCGCCGTGCGGTTCAAGGCCACACTCTCATTCAACTTCGTCCCGGAGCTGGCCGAAGCCCTGCAAAAGCCGGAAGTTCACGTATGTGCTCTTGCCTCTTGCCAGTGGGCTTAACATCAATCTCTACTCACGTGCGATGCTAACTTACTCTGCCGATCATCCAACGTATGCAGGAAGCGTTGAGAGAAAAGGTGAGCCGGCAGCGAGTCGGGCTGGAGCTCAACAAGATGCTCAGTCTTGATACGGAGAAGGCGCTCGACGCGCTCGAACAGATCGCAGCGCTGGATCTCCACGACGTTGTCTTCCCTGTTCCGCCCTATCTGCCCCAACAAACAGGCCATGAGGACCAAGGCTCACAGGGTTTTCGCCAGCGAGTCCTGCAAGACGCCACCGGTGCGCAGGTGGCAGTGGGCTCGTGGTCAAAGGACCTCAAGCAAACCGCTCTGCAATGTCTGCGCGAGAACTTCAGGTACGCGTATGCGCGCTTAGGGCGAGTGAGTGGAGAGAGAAAGAGAAAGCCATCTTACCCTACCTTTATCCGGCCGTTCCGCTCAGGCTGCTAAAGGACGCGCCGAGCGGCACCGAGCTCGTGCAAGCGCTGCCGACCCTATCAGAATCCATGCCTGTTGGAAACGGGCTTGCTCTGGTGTCGTCGTTCCTGTTGCCTGCACTTATCGGCGCCAGCAGCGCCGGCAGGGCACGCGGTGCCTCTGACAAGGCCACGGAATTGGACGGCGATGGGCTCATCACCGACAACTACTACGAAGACGAGCTGACCCACAACAGTTACAACAGAATCAGAGACAACACCGAGGCCGTATTCAAGCATGCGCTCTCAGTACGTTCGAGCCTGGTCTCGTGTTCTGTGTTCACGCACGCGACTCACAGTACATGTTTCTCGTCATACACGCACAGCTCTCGAACGAACACGTCAAGTGCGTTGCCGACGTGCTCATCGCGACGAAGCGCCTGCTTCCGCTCATTGAGCAGCTGGAAACCGAGTGGGAGTCAGCTCGCGGTGCTGGGCAGACAGAGCCACTACCCCACATCTTGCACAACAACCGAGTCGAGCTGGGCAACTGGATACGCAACGTAGATAGGTATGTGGCGATATGTGACACACAGCACGAGCGGCACCGGACACTCACGCACTAAGCACGTTTGCTCATGCATGTGCAGGTCGACGGGCGCGCATGCTTGGGAGACGGCTGCACGTCTCGCCTTTGTCGCGCGTATGCACGTCTTTGGCTTGCCGCCTACTACTGCCGGCCTTCAGGACGGTATCGCTTCCCATGCGAGTGGCGACTCCAAACACCCTCACACTGTCATTTGCTGGCTCACTTCGTCATCGCATGCACTGCGCAGGAAACGCCTTCGTGCAGTCGCTAAAGGACGCAGGCCTGGTCTCGTTGAGCGAAACTCAGCCCCTGTTGTCGGTACGTAGATCTTTGCCCTTCTCGCGCACGAGCCTGTGTGCTGCCCCGTGCATACACTGACCACAACCACGCGTGCGTGTTTTTGGTTCAGGGTCGTGAGATCATGGATGCCTTGCAAGTCAAGCCGAGCCCCTTTGTCGGTGCGCGCCTCTCTATCTCCTTGCGTGCTCTCCTTGCACGCTGCTGACTTGGCGTCAAATCTGCCTTATTCCTCCATCCATCAGGCGAAGCCAAGGCCAAGCTGATCTCCTGGCAATTGGCCAACCTAGGACGGGCGACCAAGGAGGAAGCCATCGCCTACATCAAGACGCTCCGCCCCACTTCATCATAAACACGTCTCGCACAGCAGAGAGACCAGACACACGTGCGGTATGTGGTTTTAGTCGCTCGTGAACGGAGGCAGGGCGTAGAGGACGATGTTCTTGCCCTCAAAGTCGAGCGTGGCCGTCTTGATGCGGTCGGGCGCCTTGGCTGTGAGGTACGCCACGAACTGCTGGTAGGTGGTCACCGGCGCGCCGTCCAGCCTTCGTCGTGGGAACTGCTTGTGGTACACGCAGCACGGCACGATCGCGAACCCCTTGTTCCTGTACACTCCCCCACCACCACCGCCATCAAGCTTCCTGTTGAGTTCGTGCGTCTGTACAGTGACGCGCATGTGTGTACGTGCGCGCGCGCGCGTGTTTGAGAGGGTGGCCGTCGTACCATAGCAGCGCAAAGTCCACGATGGCCTCTGTAGCTTGGTCCGGATGCAGGCCCACGATGAGTGAGCACTCAGCGAGCAGCTTCTGCACGGCCGGCCAGTCCACCAGCCCCTCGTCGTCGTGACTCGAACCGCTACGACCGGCAACACTTGCACCATTATCAGTCTCGTTCTTGTCCATCTCCGATGCTTCCTTGGTATGTGCGTCGTCCGCGGCGTGGTCGCCGGTGATGGCCGAGTGCGCCTCTTGGTTGTGCTCTTCGTCATCATCACCATCTCGCTCCTGTGCCACGAGGCCTTTCTCTGTCCAAGCGACTGCACGCGCGGTGGCGAGCATGTCCTGGAAGCCTCCAGCGGCCTCCTGCCAGGGTGCGTGCGTGAGTCAGCTGTCACGGCACCAGTGAGCACTTAAGTCACTCCGTACGTCGACTTGGCCTCGGTGGTGAAGATCGAGCAGACGCAGCAGGTGATCGTCGAAGAAGGTGCGGAGGTGGCCGGGCGTGCGCACATGCGACGCGTCCGGCGGCACCGGCAGGTGGTTGTAGGCCTGCCACGGCCCTGTCCTGTGGTAGATGCCCACCAGCAGCCTGTGCACCATCTTCACGTGAGACACTGACATGTGTGTGTTGTTGGCGCGCATGGTGTTGCGGGACCTTTTGCTGAAGCGATCAAGCTGGAGGGGTCGTGGATCGACGACCGTGGTGTGCACGCCTGTGAGGTTGGCCAGCTCGAACGAGAGCTCGCCCTTGCCTCCGGCGATGTCCAGCACGCCCGTGCCCGACCCCAGCACCTCCCGCCCGAATGTGTCCGCAAGCCATCGCCTACACACACGCGTGCGTTAGCGCTCACCTCACCGCCTGCCACTGAGAGGTCGCACCGGAAGGCACCGGCCTTGCTTCGGTTCATGATCTTGTTCCTGCGTCCCGCCCCTCGGTTCTGTCGTCGCTCGTTGCTCAGCCTGAGGCGGTGGGCGACACATGAAGCTGTAAGCAACACCTGCAGTACGGCGCAAGGTGGAAGAGGGGAGGGGCGACACTTGGTGAAGGCGAGCCGACGGTCCTCGGCAAGGCTAGCAGTTGTAGAAGAGGAGGCCTCGCCGCCACCCTCAGCTCCGGCCGCCGGCGCGCTGCTGCAGGTATCGGGTGCTGGTGCCGGGTGTCGGAAGCGGCACCGTTCGGCGTAGAGGCACCACCCCATCCGTTGCCAGTGCCTGCACACCGGCGCCTCCTGCGCTACCTTCGTCTCCCCTTCTTCCGTCGCCACCACCTCTTCCATCTTTTGGAGTTAGATTTGTTTGCGAGTTTGACAGAAAAGAAAATGTTTATCCAACGAGTTTGTATGTGACATGTGTTGGAGCGCAAGCGCAATGGTACAGGTTTAGCATTTTACAGTGTGAGCTTACATCTGCTGAAAGATGGTGGTGAAGATGTGCTTCGGTCCGTCCCTCTTGAAGCTGTGGGTGAGGTGGACGGGCATCATCGAACCGTCCTTGTGCACGCACACGACGTCTCGTCCCGTACGCAAAGCCGTCACGTCGCCCTGCTTCATGCTGCTCAGCATGAAGTTCTCATGCTCCCTGGTGATGTGACGCATCAAGTCAGCGCTCGATCATCACCACCATCGCACTGCGAATGCGGGGGGGGGCGTACTTGGCCATGTCAGCAGGCATGAGCATGGACATGTTGCGTCCGATGACATCGATCAGCGTGAAGCCCAGCAGACCCGCAAGGGCAGTGTTGAATCCATGAATCTTGCCTGCATGCAGGGAATGGAATGGAGCGTGAGTTGACCGAGCTGATTGAGTAACGTGATATGCGCACGGGCGTGTGTATGGAGGGTACCAGCGTCGTCGGTGATCATGGCAGGCACGGCGAGGTCGTCCATGAGCTCACGCTCCTGCTGTAGGACGGTCTTCTTTTGCTCGAGCTCCTCTTCGACCGACCGCATGACACCGGTGAAGTAGCGCCGGTCCGCTCCGATCTGCTGTTCGGTGAGCGACAGGTGCACCGGGACGATCTCGCCGTTCTTCTTCTGCGCCACCACGTTACGGCCAACGCCGACCACCTTGCCGTTTCCCGTCGCCATGTACCGCTCGATGTAGCCGTCATGTTTGTCTGAAGGAGAAGACCTGGTGAGAAGTTGCACCTCACGTACGACACGACATGCAGAGCTTAACATAGCAGGGATGCAGGCCGGGCCTACCTGCGATCGAGGATGGCATGCAGAGCTTGATGTTCTTCCCAACGATCTCCTCCTTGGTGTACCCGAGGCGCTCGGTAGCGGCCTTGTTCCAGAACTGGACGATGCCGTTCTGGTTGATCACCACGGTGGCATCGAGCAGACAGTCCAACAGGCTAAAGAGCGCTGAGTCGGGGGACGACGTCGAGACGCCCGCGGCCGTGGTCGTGGACGCAGCGGTTTCGTGTTGGCTGGCCTGGGCGGTGCCGATCACACGGATCGTGGCGGTGAACAGAGTCTCCTCGTTGCTCTTGCTCTCGCTGATAGAGAGATGGATCGGGAAGTCATGTCCGTCGGCGTGTCGCGCGTTGACCTGGCGGCCGACGCCGATGATGTTCCTTTTCTTTGTTCGCTGGTAGGTCTTGAGGTAGCCGTTGTGCTCGCGGCCCACGTCGGGCGGCATCAGCATATTGACGTTCTTCTTGAGCACCTGCTTCTTCGTGTAGCCAAAGATCTCCTCGGCCTTCTTGTTGAAGACCAGGATTTTGCCCTTGGGGTCGATCGTGATCACGCCGTCGATCATCGTATCCATAATATCGGCGTTGCGCTTGGTGACCTTCTTCTTCTTCTCCGAGAGCAGCAGCTTGAGCGATCCTGAATGAACAAGAGGAATTCACAGGAGGACGAGGATCAGAACGGCGACGCTTTGCAACGCACCATCATCGCGCAATGTGATGTGAGGCTGGTCGAGGTGTTTACCTTCACCGGACCAGTTCTTGATTGCGCTGCGAATGCCCTTGGTGGTCTTGACGCGGATGAGATCGCCCTCGCTGTCCTTGTACTTGACCTCCATCATGCGGCCGTACTCCTTCTTGATCTTCTTTCCCAGCTCCGAGAACTCGAGCATCGGCGAGACGTGGATCAGGGAGATGTCGTCCTTGAAAACGCACTTGAGTGTGATCTGTGCGATTAAGTGTGACAAGCAATCAGCACCTAGAGCATTGCGTCTGTCAGCGCGTATGCGAGGGCACATGTGCATACCTTGTCCTTCTTCATCTTGGACTGAAAGCCCTCAGAGGCGATGCTGGCGCATGACTGCGAGGAGCAATAAGAGGTAGCGTGAGTCATTGTGTTGCGTGCGTCATGGTGTGGAGAAGAGGAGGAATGGCGGACGGGCAACCTTCTGTGATGCCTTGGAGTTGGTCGAGTGGGACGACTGGATGGACGAGTGCGAGGACGACTGGGACGAGTTGCCGTCGGCATCGTCCTCGTCGCCCATCGGGTCGAGTCCGTGTTGGATCATCTTGATCCTCCGTTCGAGCTTCTTCCTGTGTCCCACCTGCACACGCAATGGCACAGCGCTGGCACTTAGTATCCTGACTCCGCCTCTTCCCCCGCGGGGATAGTGACGACGTGTGGTACCTTGTTGACGCCCAGCGAGATAAGGTCGGCATTGTCGAGCTCCTTGAGCTCGGCGCCGCTGACTGCATTGCGCATGAACTCGGCACGGTGCTCGCTCAGGGTGAGCCAGTCGAGCCACACGCCCACGTCGCTGACGGTCCACTCGGAGGGCTCGACGCGCTTGAGGCGCGCCATGCCGAAGGCGGTCGTGCACTTGGAGTTCTCCATGGCCCGCTCGTGCTCGAGGAGTCCGTCGAGTGTCAGCGGAGTCCCGCCGTCGCTGCTCGTCACAGACACATTCGAGAACTGGCCGGACCAGCGCTTGGGCACGCTCGTACCTCCGCCGCTTTCCGACGCCTTCCCGCTCTTGGTGCTCGACTTTGTCTCCTTGCCCTTGCTCTTGCTCCGCAGCGCCTTCATCCTGTCTGTGTCTGTGCTCCGGATTGTCTCTGCTTCTCCTCGCTCGTGAGGTGGTCTGCAGCTGAGATCGCTGTGGTGCTCGTGTCTGTGTGCCGGAGCGTGTGGATGTTTGCTAGGCTGCTCGTGTCCTGTTGCGGCATTCCATTTAAATGATCTGGATGTTGTTCAGCCAAGTCTGCGCGAGAACTTCGTGCCGTTTCCGCTGCGCCCACCAATCACTAAACGCTATTCCATGCATTTCAGATGCACCAGGGACAGCCAAAACCAAACTGCAGTCGACAGTAATGTTTGGCCACCAAGACCGGCAAAGAATGGTAAGCGGGCAAAGGGGGCCAAGAACCGAATTGATAGAGACGAGCCCATCAATTCAATTCGAATAGAACATTAGCTCTCTTCAAACATGTCGTCGTGGAGATCTGCTGGCTTCTCGTACCTGCGCTACTCGAACACCTGTGCGATCCTGACCCGCAGGGCGCTCAAGGAGCCCTTCCGCGCCAAGGCCGCCGAGAGGGATAGCGTCAACATGAAGGTCGAGCAGTGGATTCTCGGCAAGGGCCAGGACAAGACCGACGTGAGGAGTGCTGCCAATCTCGCCGGCAACGCTGGTCACTAGGCTGCTGAATGCGCCCCCTCAAGCTCAACGTACAGCGAACCCCACGTGTACGATTTTGGACAATTAATGTTGGCTCGATGCCAGTCGACCGTCAGTCCCTCGCCCAGCCTGTAAAGCGGACCTCAAGTCGTTCATAAATCCCCCCTCTACTACTACTCGTTCTCTTCATTCCCTCATTCGTCTACAGACTCCCCCCTTCGCACAGTTTACATGCAGTCCATCTTCCTTGCCAATTATCAACGGTTCGCAATCTTTATTGCTGCCATGCACCTCCCCATGCACGCGGCATGTTGCCCACTCTCGCAGATGCGCCACTCGCGGCCCCGCCAGTTGTATGTGTGGAAAAACGGCAGAAGGCCAACGCAAAGCTGCGACTGAATTTGGCGTTGTGCGTTTTTTTTTCCTCTCTTCCATTTGTAACTTGGAGCGCTCACAACGAGATGTCAGCCACCGGCATCGAATCGCAGGACGACTTCATTCCCCTCTCGGGCTCCACGACTGCCGCCCCGCAGGCTGCCGCTGGCACGAGCAGCAGCGCAGCCAAATCGCCGGCAAAGGCCAAGGGTAAGGGCAAGCGATCGGCTCCGGAGGCAGACGCCACCGCGACGGCAGCGGCGGCGCCAAAGAAGAAGACGCCGGCAGCGGCTGCCAACGGCGGCACGGCCAAGAAGAGGAAGCGGGATCAGGTGAAGAAGGAGAAGAAGGAGGAGAAGAAGGTCGTGGCGGAAGATGACGGTGACGACGATGAAACCGATCGCCCGATGCAGATTACGACCGCGGGAGATGACGCAGGAGACAACGAACAGCAGGAGGAGATCAAGGAGATGATCGAGGACGAGAACGGCGAACTGTCACTCGTGCCCCTCAGCGAAGCCAAGGAGAAGAAGAAGGACAAGAGCAAGAGCAACAACAACAAGCGACGAAAGGTCAGCGCTGACGGGGAAGATGCGGCCGATGATGGTGCGGGCAAGACGAAGAAGAGCAAGAAGGGCCAGCAGCAAGATCAGGAAGGCGAGGAGGAGGAAGAAGACGTCAAGAAGCGATACATCCTGTTCCTCGGTGCGCCCCCAATTAATTCATCTGCGATTTATTAATGAAAATTTTAAAATTGAATTTTCTGATTTTGGTCCGATGATTTGGTGCGCGCAGGAAACCTATCGTACGAGGCGACGAAGGAGAGCATCACCGAACACTTCCGTACCATCGCAGGTGCGCTTCTTTGCTGGCTGCTGCCCTTTCTCGTGGGCGAGGGAGTCTCACTTCCCCTTTTGCGTTGTGGTGTGATGTTTGGACACTCAGAGAGCATCGTGGATATCCGCGTGCTGACGAAGAAGGGGACCAACGAACCTCGTGGGTGCGCCTTCCTCGAGGTGCTGGACTTCTACGCTCTGCAGGTACAGTTCACGCGCCTTGCTCTTGACGAGCTAGGTGTCTTCCAGCTGGCCATGTCGCGCGTGACTCATTCGTTCAACTTGATCGCGACACACAGAAAGCGTTGAAGATGCACCACACTAGCATGGACGGGCGACAGATCAACGTAGAGCTCACTGCCGGAGGTACCCACGCCCACACGCTCACGCCCGCAGTGCCCACGCGCAAAGCCCACAAGCGATCTCAACATGCACTCACACACGCTCTCTCTTCACGCAGGCGGAGGCAACAGTGCCGTCCGTAGACACAAGATCGACAGCAAGAGGGACAAGCTCCAAAAGCAGAGGGTACATGGCCATCGCTGATCACTCACAGAGCTTCCGTGATCTTGCCGTAGCAGCCGGGGTCGCGTGCTGAACGTTTCTCACCTCGATCTCGGCGTCGGTGCCGTGTGTGTTGCCAACAACAGGAGAAGCACTTCAAGCAGAAGGTCATCCAGAAGAAGCAGGAAAGCGCTGAGTACGCTGCGCAGACGTACGGCACCGGCAACGGCGGATACCAAGGCGGCGGCAACAGCTACGGCAATGGCAACAGCTACGGCAACAACGACGGAGGCGAAGGCGGCAGGGGGGGCTTCCGAGGCGGCCGTGGCGGTGGATTCCGTGGCGGACGAGGTGGTGGCGGCTTCCGGGGTGGACGTGGCGGTGGCGGCTTCCGAGGCGGGCGAGGTGGCGGACGAGGCGGCGGTGGCTTCCGGGGCGGTCGCGGCGGTGGCCGAGGCGGCGGTGGATTCCGAGGCGGACGCGGCGGCGGCAGAGGCGGCGGATTCCGAGGACGTGATTGATCCATTGTCCCCCTCCTCCTCTCCTCCCCTTCTAACCTACTCAATCAATGATCGTTGTATGCATCATTCGGATCCACTTCGTGTCTTCCTCCGCGTCATCTACGCCCACGGTCCCGTTGAGGGCGCCTTCCCCGAGGACTTCGCCACCCTCGCGAGCGAGCGGACCGCTCTGGGTCTCGGCGGGAGATTCCGTGCGCAGCGGTCGCGCATTGGGCGGTGGCCAAAATCATTATTGCGCAAGCAAGCAACAAGGGCAACGGCAACACGACAGGCGCAGACAAGCAGGCACAGATTTGCCAGAGAGAGGGAGGGAGATGTTTGGGAAGAAGGGCAGCGGAGCTCTCAACGGGGCCACGCGGCCTGTACGCGCACCTCCCTCCTCCACTCTTGCAGCTCTCGCCATATCATCTTCAGAAGAGCCAAAGAACGAAGACGACAGTGGGGNGGGGGGGTGGCGAGTACTAACGAACGGAGGCAATGGCCAGCAGTCTGACCAGAGAGCGCAACTGCAAATGGTGGGAGGTGCTCGGAAGCCACTACAGCAGCAACACAACACCATGCCGCCCTCCGGCATGTCGCCGGTCCAGGTGCAAGTCCTCCCCTTCATTTTTTTTGACCGGTCAGCCCCAGGCGCAGCAGCTGCAGCAGGAGACTTGAATCGGCGTAGCAGCTGGAGGAGCCTCGCGAACACGATTCTAATGTGTTCCTTCCCGTGGTGCGTGGTACTTGGGGATGCAGGAGATCCTGGCCTCCTCAGCATCCACCGTACTCCCTGGCGAGACGTATCCCTTTCAACTTCTCACCTGTGGTTTGCTTCAGTTTCGCTTGCGCTGCCCGTGCCACAGCCAACATGCGCGGCGGCGGATCACACAGGGATAGACGTGTGCAGGGGACGTTTGTGGGCATCGACCGCAAGACCACTTCGATGGACACGCAGATAGCCGCTCAGTTCAAGCGCTTCCAGATCATCCAGGAGATCCTCAACACCGAGTACCTCTACGTCGAAGACCTGAAAACGCTGGTTAAGGTGCAGCTCCTCTTGTCACTCTCTAACTCAAGCTTGCGCCATGTCTCACCGTTGCGTTGTGTACGTGCGTCAAGTATTACCTGACGCCAATTCGTGACGGAGAGCTTCTGCCGTCGCACGAGATCCCTCAGATCTTCCTTAACGTGGAGATCATCCTGGGCATACACAGCGACCTGCTTCAAAAGGTGTGTGCCCCACTCGCTTCGACCCTTTCTCCTTTATGTGCACTACAGCCAACTCACGTTCTGACTGTCTTCATCGCCATCAGCTGATGAAGCGTCTGGGCGTCGAGAAGATCTCGCCCGCTCGCTCCAACGGGTACGCATAACGCCGGCGTTCATCTGGCGTCAGTTTGTATGTCTTAATGCTGACCATCCGCTGGCGACAGGCGTACCACGGGCGAACTGGTGCTCGAATCCTCTTCCAAGGGACGTTCGATCTCGTATCACGTCGGCGACATATTCAAGGAGATGGTGAGGCCTCCTCTCCTCCTCTTCGCTGCCTCGCTGCCATCGTGTTCCCTGCACTGACACAGCTAATTGTCACATGTTGGTGGTCCCCGCCGAGCAGTCAAAGAACTTTGTGGTGTACAAACTCTACTGCAGTAACTACAAGAAGTCCATGGACGCCATCCAGCGAGCCAAGCAGATCCCAGCCTTTGCGGAGTTCCTTCAAGTACGTGTGTTGTGTGTCGTGTGTGTGTGACGGTACTTTCGTCAGCAATCATCGGAGAGGATTTGGCGTCGGCACTGGTGCCATGTCTGGTGCTCACCAGCGGCCACCTGCAAACGCAGATGCAAAATCATAAGGCCGAAGTGAACAACCTTTCGCTGCGGGATTACATGATCAAGCCCATCCAGCGCATCTGCAAGTACCCCCTCCTGTTCAAGGTCCTCCACCTCCTCTTCTCTACTCAGTGTTAGGTCGTCCCGCGCGGCGAGTTGACTGATCACTCCTCATCCTGCTCCGCAAACAGAACCTGTTGCAGAACACGCCCACGGACCACAAAGACTTTAGGCTGCAGACAGAGTGTCTCGAGACCCTGGAGAAAATGGTTCGCTCACTCGCTATCTTTCTCGTCTGTGCGGTGCTGTGCTGGCTCTGGTCTCACGTCGATATCGACAGGTGACCTACATCAACATCTCGAGGAAGGAAGCCGAGAACATCCACACCATGATGATCATCGAGACCTCGATGGCCAACTGCAAGGCACGCCGCACTCTTCTCCGCACTTACGGTCTGTTGGATGGGGCTTGAGTTTCTGACATTGCACTGTACACAGGTTCGATTGGCGGAGGCCGGGCGGCATTACAAGCACGAGGGCCAGCTGGCACAGCTCATCCAATCTGGAACGCGTGTGACCGTGCGGCAGTGCTACCTCTTCTCCGACCTGTTCGTGATCGCCAAGTCCAAGGTTCGTTCGTAGTGCCCATCTACCGAGAGCAAGCCTCGCCTCTATCCCAATCCCAGACTGATGAAGGACGTCCACTGTCTCCTCTCCAAACAGAGCAAGAAGGCATCTTTCCTGGGCAACAGGAACCTTCTTCAGTTCGTCACTGCCATTCCCTTGGCCACCGCCACCATCAAGAACATCGAAGATCAGAAGGAGAAAGGCACGTGTATGCGAGCGGTCGTATAGTGCTGTGTGTGTTGTGTGTGCGTGCGATTTCTCCAGCCCAGTGCTTATCCATAGTTTGCCCCAAGCAGGCCGCTTGAATGGGTTCCAGATCGACGGCGAGCAGGAGGGCAAGAAGGAAGGCCACGTGCGCAAGTCGTTCGTGTTCTACGCGAGGAACGTCGCCGACAGGGAGCTGTGGACGGGCAAGATCAAGAAGGCGATCGGCAAGCGCACGATCGCACGCGCGGAACAGAAGAAGGAGAAGGAGAAGGCCAAGGAGGACGCCGAGGGAAAGGAGAGGGAGAAGCTGGGCGTGGTGGAGCGGCTGAAGCACAAGGTGGATAAGCAGCGAAAATTGATCGAGAGCCTCAAGGAGTTCATGGAGTCCGAATTCGAGGAGAAGAAGAGCATGCTGGCCGATATGGAGAGGCTCAAGCAGGCCGATCTCGACAAGGAGCTGGAGATCAAGCGCCTGCGCGATGAACTCGCCGCTCGGGACCGTCTGCTCAGCGAGGCAGAGGAAAGAGCGAAAGCGGCGGTGGCAGAGGCCGAGGAAAGAGCGAAAGCGACCGCAGCTAAAACGAATGGCGGTCAACCGGAGGCAGTCATCGTGGTGCCGCCACGGCCGCGAGGCAGCATGATCCGTACAGCTGAGAAAGCGGCGCCACAGCCACCTCCAGCCAGCTTGGATGACGACGCGGAGAAGCGCGGCTCGATGGCCTTCTTCCAGAGCATGAGTCAGGGCGTGGGCCGGCTTCTCGAGATCGAAAAGGTCAAGTTCGAGGCCGAGCGCAAGGAGCGTGAGGAGAGAGAGAAGAAGGAGAAGGAAGAGCGCGAGGGGTTGGTCGATCAAGAAATCCGCACGCGCGCCATTCGCGCCGACAGCATACTCGTGGAGGACGAGTGGATACAGAAGAAGACGCGCCTGCTCTCACTGGAAAAGATCCTCGACAGCGACGACGACGACGAAGACAGCACCAGTAGCAGTGCTAGTGACAAGGGCGGAAAGCAGGGCGAGGCAACGGAAGAGGTGAATGACGATGATGACGACGATGAGGCCGACGACGAAGAGGAGGATGGCGTCATTAAGAAATTCTACGAAGCAGACACTGAAGGCGAAGTTGAGAAGGCCAAGAAGGACGAAGCGTCGACAGCCTCGACCAAGCAGCACGAGCAGCAAGCTGCAACGGAGGAAGTCAATCTGTTCAACTTCATCGCCGAGCAGGTCGAGGAAGACAAGAAGGACAGCAAGTACAGGAAGAAGCGCTTCACCACGCCGAGCAAGATCTGGCCCTTTGGATCCAGGAAGAGTCACACCTCGTCCAGCACGCCCGGAGCCACCCTCTCGCCGTCGCCGTCGCCGTCCACCACCTCCCCCACGCCACCGTCTACCACTCATTCACCATCGCCATCGCCTCCGCCCTCTGGTTCGATGATAGGCGCCTCCACATCATCGCACGGCGTGTCCACGCGGGTGCCGCCCCCGGTTCCGGCGCGTACGCCCAGCGTCCACCTCTCGTCTGTGATGCTGAGCCCGACGTCCTCGCAAGAGGCATTCCCAACTCACAAGTCGGCGACGGCGCCAACGGCCTCATCGGCCGCCTCGGCGAACGATCACAACGGTGACACCAGCAGCGGAGAGGAGGATAGCGAGGGAGAAGGAGACGCGGAGCTGGGCGACCACATGAAGGCTCTGCGCGAATCCAATCCCGACTTCACGACGAGGCGCACGCGCGCTTCGATCATGCTCTTCTTCGGCAACACCAAATGAGCATCCTGCAACAAGCGCCGACTCTTTGACGACGTCACGATGGTGATCCCTAAGGTGTTGCCTTGTGGCGGAGGAGCGCGAGGTTCAAGGAGAGACTGTCATCGACAGATATGTTATTCGTACACGTTCCTTTTAACTCCTACTTAGTTTGACAGGCTCCGGGTTCGGGCGGCCTTTCCTTGCGGCTTCGGCACCATCAAGGTCGTTTCGCTTCGCGAGCGAATGATGACGTTCTCGGCTTCGGCTGACTTCTTCTCCTTGTCCTGCTTCTTGCTGCTCTTCTTCTTGTCGTCCTCGTCGCGCGGCTTGTTGATGCCCCAGTCGTACTTGTGATAGGCGACCTTGGTGGGAGTGACCTCCCACGCGCCTAGAATGCCTTGCAGGACCGTCGCGGGCCCGGCGGGAAGGTATCGGAGCATCCACTCTAGCACTTCGTAGGTGGTCTCGCCAAAGTCGGTCCCGTACCAGAGGAAGATCTTGGACAGGACGACCTTGCGTGCGCGGCCGTCGACTTCAGTCTCCTGCGAGCAGAAGCTCGCCGTGGCCATGTTGAGCGCCCGCTCCACGTTCTCTGGCGAGTACACCCTGATCGCCGGACAGCTGATGCTACCGCACACCAGGGCAAAGTGCACTCTCGGATCGAACTTGGCCAGACAGTGTCGTGATCTGTCGACATAAATAGACATGAGAAACCAATTCTGGAGCAAAAGAAATCATTCGAGAAAATAAAACAAAATCAAGTACCGCAAGTCGCCGGAGGCGAAGTAGGTGGTCTGCTTGGAGGCGTTGGACGGGTGGGGACGATTGCAGCGGAGGATGCCGTGCTCGATGTCGTCGAGAGTGAAGACCTCGGTGCCGATGCGGTAGGCCACCTCCTCCCAGAAGCCGGACAGGGCGAGCACCGTGGAGGGCAGCTCGACCGTGACGACGTCGGGCCCCGTCCTCTGCTTGCTGGCGCTCTCCTTCTTGCGCGAGGCGTCGATAAGGCCGTGGATGGTGAGGCTGTTGTAGACGTTGATCCAGAAGCTCTTGGCCTCGGGCACGTCCTTGAAGACGAGGGTCTCACCACACTTTTGCAAGCGGCGCACCTGCTCGAGGTAGAACTGCCACAGCAGGCTGCCGGCGAGTCCCTCGTAGTTGACGCAGCCCTGCTCCTCGTCTATGAAGTTCTGGCTCTTGAGCTCCTCGAGGATGCTGTGCAGGTCGTGCGCGATGGCCGAGGGACTGTCGCTGTCGCCTGCGGCGTCGATGTTGGAGCCCTTGCGCGTCCGTCGCAGGTTGGGCCGCTGGGTGGTGGAAGAGCCCAGCAGAGGGGACTGGTCATCATCGATCTCGTTGAGCACGCGTGGGTGGTTCTTCATGTTCAGCTTGCGCCGCAGCGACTTGAAGAGGAAGTACTTGACCTCATGCAGGGCGAGCATCCCGACGGGGAGAGAGGGCCTACGTAGTAGTTGTGCTCGTGTAGTGGAGTAGGTGAGGTCAAGCTTGTGATGGTGAAGGATGAAGATGCGGCAGGCGCGAGGGCCTTGGTCTTTGGGAGATCGTCAAAGAGAAGGTGGTGACGGCAAGCTCTCAAGCTGAAGTAAGTGATCAGATGGCGATCGACTGCGTACGGTCAGGTGAAGTTGCTAGAGCAAGGGAGGTAAGCGAGAGGGAGGTGTAGGAGAGGCAAGGAACGAAACTGTACGACCTGGCGCGACAGGGCTTAGTCCCCTTTATACTCGGACCTCCACCCAGCCAAGCAACCCACCACCTGGGGGCTGTTGCATCGTGCATAGCTCGGTTCCTGCCCTGTCTGCATGGCGACGCGACTTTCGT
>CDFA01019664.1:0-13529 GCA_000826305.1 Acanthamoeba healyi
GATTGTGAAGAAGCGCAAGATCCCAATGGAGCTTCAGCGCTTGTTCGCGCGGATGCAGGTACGCGCGCGCGTTGCGCTCCGTCCTTTATGGCCGTGATGACCAAAGGCGAATGGTGTCCTCTCCTCAGGCGGCTGATGTGGATGCGGTCTCCACCGAGTCACTGACC
Organism: Acanthamoeba healyi; assembly: GCA_000826305.1. Lineage (NCBI taxonomy): Eukaryota > Discosea > Longamoebia > Acanthamoebidae > Acanthamoeba > Acanthamoeba healyi. Next base: position 168 of record CDFA01019664.1, read on the forward strand.
GAGAGCTTCGGCTGGCAAGGACGCGAAATGTTCGAGCAACAAGATGTGCACGAGCTCAACAGGTATTGTGCACGCACGCACGCACGCACGCACGCACGCACGCACGCACGCACGCACGCAGCTCTTCAAGGCTTGAATCTGACACAGGTGTGCGTGTATCACATGCCAGAGTGCTGTTCGATGCGATCGAGCGTTCGCTCAAGAACACTCCGGCTAGCGACCTCATCTCCAACCTGTACAAGGGCGTGACCGTGAACCAGATCGTGTGCACCAACTGCAAGAACGTGTCCGAGCGCGAAGAAGCGTTCCAGGACGTGACCCTCACCGTGGCGGGCCTCGGCTCGGTCACCGCCAGTCTGGCCGCCGCCACGGAATACGAGATGCTAACCGGCGACAATCGGTACCGGATCACTCCCGCGTGCGATGTGAGGCTAGGCTTTGCTTGCGCTGACGTGTCTCCCCGGCCTCTGTCGCGACAGCTACAACTGCGAGAACTGTGGGCAGAGGGTGGACGCACTCAAGGGCGCCGTGTTTCGATCTCTGCCTCCCATCCTTATCCTCTCGCTCTCGCGGTTCACCTATGACGTCGAACGCGTACGCCCTACCCCTCACTCACTCAACTCGATCCTTCCGCTCGTCCTCCCTCTCACACACTCACCACGCTTTGACCTTTGGCTTGTGTGCTGACACCTCGCAGGATGGACGAGTCAAGGTGGGCGACAAGTTCGCGTTCCCGCTGCTGCTTGACCTGTTCCCGTTCACCGAGCAGGCGCGCGCTGAGGGCAAGGCGTTTGACGGTGGCCTATCGGCGCTTACCAGCGTTGCGTCCAGTGCCGCGGCTGTGCCGCAAGAAGAGGAGAAACCGTCACTGGAGACGGCTCAGGCGGCTGCTCCCAGTGACGCGGATGCTGTAGCCCCAGAGGACGATGGTGGCGACCACGCAAAGCCGAGCGAGAGCCAACAGGGCAAGCGCGGCAGAAAGAACAAGAACAAGAAGGGCAAGGAGGACGAAAAGGCAAAGGAGGAAGAGAAGGAAGTCGCCTACGAGCTGGAGCAGGAACCCGTCGACGTGAACTCGCCTCACCTCTACGAGCTCTTCTCGGTCATCATCCACTGCGGTAGCAGCGCCGGTATGTGCTGTCCCTTCTCACCTCCAATCCAGTGTTATGTCAGCTGACCCGTCGCCACGCTTTCAGGGTTCGGTCACTACCACGCCTACATCCGTGACGTGTTCCACGCAACCACGAGCGACGCGTCGTCCGGGTGCACAGAAACGCAGACGGCACTCTCAGAGGGAGCGACCGCAGGCTTGAAGGAGAAGGAGAAGGAGAAGGCGGAGGCGGAGATCGATCACCCGCTGGCCGAACGCAAGGAAGACAGGCCGACTACCGCGATCAAAGCCTCTGGCAAGTTCGGGGAAATGCTGGTCGAGGCGGGACGTGGCTGGTACGACTTCAACGACAGCACGGTGAAGTCCATCCCCGTCGAGCGCCTTGCCACGCAGTACGCCGGTCGCTCCGAATGCGCCTGTACGCACGATCTCTTCTCCGTCTTTGATATACGCTTCCCTTTGAACACAGCTCACCGCTCGCCTTTCCAGACATGCTAATCTATCGCCATCTGCCGCCAACTCCTGCCGTGTCTGGAGCGGACGGCGATGTCGAGTTCGAGGAGGAGGCAACCACGAGCGGCCACGCTCGCACTCCCACCCTGCCTCCGATCCCGGAGCACCTGCTCACCGAGCTGGACGCTTATAACGCCGAGGTGCAGCGGGAGCGCGGTGAGTACGAGCGCGACCGTGGGCTGATCGACATCATGACCTATCACGCGCGCCACTTCCGTATCCTCGGCGGCCAGATCCACAAGCGCATCACCAACACCCATTCCACCGCTGTCCGTGGCGCTGCTGCCGCGAGCGTGGGCAAGAGCGATGCGGCCGCGGCCGATGAGCGGGACAAGAAACTGCTGACGCTCAGCAAGGACACGCCCGTGGTCGGGCTGGTGGCGGACATCAAGGAAGCGCTCGGCGAGGCCGACGCAGGGCCGGTTGAGAAGCTCAGGCTCGATCAGGTCGAACTCCGCGGGACGCAGCTCACCTTCTCGGGTCTCAGTCTGCTCCTCTCCGAGATCCCGGCCGAGGCCACCCTGGAGACCATAGGTATGTGCACGCCAGTGGCCCTCTGGTCGAGTCAACTCGAGCTGAGACATTTGATCCTGATGCAGGCATCAAAGAGGGAAGCAGCTTGTCGTTCCTTCTCTGGGACGGAGAGACCATCAGTGGCGAAACTTACGATCCTGAGGTACCAGCCGCCTCGCGCACACTTGAGACCGACGCCATCATGATGCACGTTCCGCTCGCTCGCTCACAACTTGTAATTCATATCAGGCGCATCAAATCAACATTCGCGTGACGCACTACGCATCACGCGTGGAGGGCCAGCTGCCCGCCGCTGATGTGGATCCGGTGATCAGTGAGCTGGTCGTGCGCCTGGGCGATATGGAGACCGTGAGCGAGCTCAAGACGCGTGTTGCTTCTCTCACCGGCATTCCCGTTGACAAGCAGTACATGTGCCGCATCGAATATCAGTACGTCTTGCGAATGCCGTGTGTGTGTGTCGTGCGCTCTGTGCGCACCGCCAACTAGTACTAACCTATCGACGCAACAGGAAGTTCACACACCTGGCAGAGAACAACATCTCACTGGTCCAGTTGGGCATTTACAATGAGTCCAAGGTCACAGTGGAGCTGCAGCCCGTCGGCAGCGAGCGGGTATGCCTGCACACACCCACACATCAGTCGCACGATTGCTTGCGGTGCATGCCGTTCGTACTCACAAGTGTGGCCGTCGTACGTGGTTGATTGAGAGCAGTCGTGGGCGTGGGAGATGTTCCTCCGACGGCAGAAGCTGATGGAGATCTTCGTCACGGACAAGTGCAGCGGCGAGGAGCCCTTCCCCACCATCACTGTCGAGATGGACAAGAAGGCCACCCTCGCCGAACTCAAGGCTGCCGTCCTCTCCAAGTTCCCTGCCGGTACCTCACGCTAGCGTCACTCGTGTGCGTGGGTACGTGCGTGTGCAGAGACTAACACGCATATGCCGTAAATGAAGGGTTGATGGACATTGCGTTCGTGACGCAGCTGAGGCGATCGTTGCCCGGCGGTGGCGATGGCACGGTGTACGCGGACGAAACGCGCACGCTTGATGAGGCGGGCGTTAAGGACGGTGACCGCGTCATCATTGAGCATGGCGATTCAGCGCAGCACGTGCCAATCGTCGGTCTGCGCTTCGTAGTCTCCCTCTCGGGCACCAAGGAGCGCGCCGTGCCCGATCCGATTGACATCGATGTCCCGCGCAATGCCACCATCGCCAAATGGTACGCACCTCATTTGTGCTCTCGTGTGCTTAGCATCCCCTGCGCGTGTTGAGCTGACACCGAGATGGCTGCGGCGTACTGTGGTGGACGCACAGCAAGGAGATGATGTGCGCCATGTTCGACAAGCCGGCGGACAAGTCGCGCCTGAGGCAGACGGACATCTGGGGCGGACCCGACAAGCTGTTCGATGACGAATCGCGCACGCTCGACGAGGCCAAAGTCCTTCCCGGCGATCTCCTGTGGCTCGAGGATGGCAAGGTAATGTGGGCCTTGATGGTGTATCACGAAGCACCGGACCAAACGCTAACTCGCCTGCCTTTTCTCTGCGTGTGTGGCCACGCCGAGCAGCCACCAGTGCGAGGCCAGATCGAAGTGTTCTTCCAGCTCTACTTCCGACGCGAGTCGGGGACATCGACTGCCGCGGCCGACGCATCATCACCCTCGCAGGCGATCAAATCGCAGACCACGGACAACACCGAACTACAGCCCAGTAGCAATGCGAGCGGCGAGCATAAGAACGAACAGGAATACAGTGCCAGACCTGAAGGCGAGAAGAGCGAAGCTGGTGCAGACGAGAAGAAGCAAAAGGAGCAGGAACCGCTGCAGGTGCTGCGCTCTCTGGTGTCACCGGCTGTGCATCTAGCGCGCTCGTTTCCTCCTGCGGTGCGTGACGCCAAGGACGCACCGTTCTCGGTGTCATCGCTTTTCAAGCTCGACATCTCCCGCTCCATCACGGTGCGGACGCTCAAGGAACAGCTCAAGGCCACGGCCGCCTTCGACCACGTCCCGTCGGCCGACCACATCCGGCTGTGGCATCAGGAGAGGCTGCTCAAGCACGACCGCTGGCCTCTCAAGAAACACGTACGTGAGTCTAGTGTGTGACGAGTGTTTGTGGCACGTTCGCTCACACGCTTGTGCACACGCGGTGAACAGCACGTCGCCAACTACTCGACGATCACTGTCGAGATACTTGATGCGCCGGAGATGAACGGAGACCAACAGGAGCCACAGCCAGCCGCTGTGGGCTCTGACCGCAAGGCCTGTGACGACGACAAGTCGGATATCACTGGTGAGCACGCAGACGCCGACGACGACTACGATGACTACGACACCGACATCAGCAGCAGCAACAACGCCCTGCTGCTGTACTTGCACAGGCGCGATCCCGTTCGACGTACGATAACGTTCCTGTCGACGCTGTGGTTCGGCGACGACACTGTCGCGCAGCTGCGTAGTGAGGCGGCGCAGGTCACGGGCATCGATCGCGAGCACCTCCAGCTGATCAAGTACCTCCAGTACAACGGCAAGTGGCGTGTGCTCGAGGACGAAGTGGCTGACGGAGCTGAAACCGAACAACAGCCGGCCAGCGACGCCACAAAGGAGGGAAGCAATGAGCGACGTGAGGACAACGACTATGACGACGAAGAGGATGATGCCGATGAAGACGAGGGCACGGAGATGGAGGAGGTAGGGGTCGACGCTGGCGCGAAAGACCCGGTTGAGACAAGCGCATCCGAGGAACCCGTGGAGGTGCAAAGCGAGCAGGAGCGCAAGGAGGATGAGAGAGAGGCCGAGGCAGCGGACAGAGAGTGCGCGCAGGAGGTGAGGAGACACACCGAGCTGCTCGAGCGCTCGCCGTACCACCTTCACGAGCACCAGCCGCTGCGAAGCAACGTGCTCGGGCGAAGGAAGATCGAGGGCAAGCCCTACTACCTCAAGGATGGCGGTATCGTGCACCACCCCTCGCACGCTCGCCCGCCCGCCCGCTCGCTCAGCCCTTTCACAGCCTAACGCGTGCGTTCGTACGTGTGTGCTCCTGGGTGCAGACGTGGTCGTGGTGAAGGATCGACGAGAGGAGCAGCAGCTGCCCGAGGGCACGGTGGACGACTTCCACGAGTCGCTGTGCCTCATGGCCGACCGCGACTTTGGGCGAGGGGGCAAGAAGCGACGCGAGCGGGGCCGCAAGGATGGTGACTGGTCGCGCGTGAACCAGCCTCGCGGCGGCGTCACCCGGCGAGCAATCGAGCGCGGCATTCGTATTGACGTCGAAGAGTTCTGATTTTGAACAACGCTGACCTTATGCTCAGTTGATCATGGTTGATGATGACTGCTCACTCACCCGCCTTGTGCATGAGCATGCTTTCATTCATTGCGATCGATGAGTGCAACAAGCTCGAGTAGAGGGAGAGAGACAGAGAGACATAGAGCCATTTTATACACCCATCCACGACAAGAGGGTAGAGGAGCCATGGCTGCAACACGAGGAGGAGAGTGGAGAGAATAAGAAAAACTAAAAACAAAAGAGTCTTGGTAAAAGAACGAGAGAGCTTGGTGGATGGTGTTGATGTAGATCGTTTGGCGGGTCGTTGCTGCCCCCTTGTTTCCTCCGCGGTGCTGGCTGGTTGTTGATGCGTTCGTGCGTTCCTCCTCTTCGCTCCCTGTCTGGGGGTGGGAGCGGCTCGCAAGTGCAACTTAGATGGAGCTCTCGCGGACTTCGTTGAGGATGAGCTGAGCCTTCGTCAGCACATCCAGCATGCCCTTGGCCGCCGTACGACGCGTGGCCACCGCGGACGACTCCTCCAGCAGATTGTCAAAATAATCCTCCTTGTACAGATTGGCCACCAGCTCGTTCTGGATGCTGTCCTTGGCCTGCGCACGCACGCACGCACATCCCTCGTTAGTACTTCTCCTTCAAGATCAAAGGGAGATGTGGAGGGAAGAGGCATCATACCTGGTTGACCAGGAAATGCATGATGGACTTGGGCACGAGATCCTGGATGTTCTTCCTAACGATGTCAAAGTAGGACACCAGGAGCGACTGGATCAACTCGGTCTCGAACTTCTCCTTGTCGGTGGGTGCGGAGATGGCGCGAATCGTGGCGGGCACCTGGTCGAGCTTCTCGTTCTTGCCGCCCGAGGAGGTCGTCTTCTTGACCTTCTTCTCAAGAGACGCGGTCCGCGAGGAGCTTGAGCCAGAGCGAGATGCGCTCGGTGGCGCCATGCGCTGGACAGGCGCACCGGGAGTGGGCGGCATGGGCGTGGCGGGGGCCGCCGAGCGAGGTGGCTGACCAGCCTGCTGACCCTGTTGGGGCATACTGCCGGGAGGCGCCTGACCACCAAAGAACATGTTGAAGAAACCATTGCTGCCGGGCTGGCCGTTGATGTCACCCTGACCCTGCTGCATCACTGGTGCAGGGGTGCGTGTTGCCTTGGACTGCACAACAGCAACGAACGTCAGTCTGACTGAGTCGAGTGTTCACCTTGGCGCGTCTAAGCTGGAAAACAAAGTGAGATGGAACGGTACCTGGGGCTGGGACATGGGCTGCGGCTGAGGCTGCGGTTGCGGCTGGGGTTGTCCAGGCTGACCCTGCATCTGTTGCTGCTGCTGAGCGAGCATGGCCTGCTGCTGCTGCTGCATCATTTGCTGCTCCTGCGCATGCGTCACCGCCATTCTTTCGAAGACCTGGGTGATCGCGCCGCCGCCGCCGACGAAGTCCGGGTGGTTGGTGTTGATGTACGCCAGCTCGACGGCAATCATGTTGGAGATCATCGACTTAGTGGGTGATCGGCACTTCTGGAGAAGCCCATTCACGACCTCCACCACCCGCTCGCGCAGGTTGGAAAATCGCAGGAGCTCCTTGGACTCGAGCTGGGCGATGATGCGCTGCAGCTCGTCGTAGACGAGGTCGACGCACTGGAGCGAAGGATCCTCAAGACGCTGGATCTGGCGGCGCACGAGCAGCTCGAAGGCGGCCTCGGGCACGAAGAGAGCGGCCCGAGGACCAGTGGCGTTGCGGATGGCCGTGCGGATGTCGTTCATCGTCATGTCATCGTTGGGATTGATACGGCCAAGACACCGAGCGAAGATGTCGTTGAAGATGTAGTTGATACGCGCGCCGCCGCACAGCTCAGAGAGCGAGAGGTCGGTCGACTTGCCATCAACGGCATTCTTGTAGTCCGTGGAGAACTTGGTGATGACCTGGAGCAGGAGGGCGCCCTGGCTGCTCTTGCCGTCGTAGAGCGGGTCACCGTAGGTGAGCAGCTCGGATTGGGCCTCGCTGGCCATCTTGTTGATCTTGGCCTTGAGCTCGGGCAGGCACTCCTTGATGTGGTTCATGAGGATCTTGTTGAGCGTCTTCGAGAGGAAGGGCGTGCCGCAACGCGAAGCCACCGAGCGGTAGAGCGGATGCGTGCTAAAGTACTCGGCCTCAGCCTTGAGAGCAGCGCGGATGGGCTTCTTCTTGATGATATCCTGCTGGCTCCTGTTGATGACACCGATGTAACCCAATCGCAGGGGGATAACCCGGTTGAGCAGCATGTCCATGGCGTCCGTGCCGGCGTCCATCAGGTCGATCTTGGTCAGCACACCGATCGTCCTCTGGCCTAGAGGTCCGACGACGCGTCAGCACGCACAGAGAAGCCTCCACACAACACGCCCGCACACAACACGAGGCGCGAAGGACTAGCAGAGCTGGGCAGTACCGTCGGGATCAGCAACGGCGGAGATTTGAAGGGCGTCAGAGTTGGAAAGATCTGTGTTGGCGGCGGTGACTGCAGCGCAGAACAGAAGAGAGTTTTGATTAAATTTCAATTCTCGCAAACAATAAATGGCCTCCGTAATCTTAACGCGTTGCAGCCATTTGGGTACCTGCAAGGATGACGGCATTGGGTCGTTCAATGTACTGGAGAACCATATTCCTGATTTGCGTTTCAATGTCGGCGGGCTGGTCTCCCACGGGCACTTTGGTGATGCCGGGCAAATCGACGAGCGTGAGGTTGAGCACGTGGGGCGAGTAGATCTGGTGTATGGGGAGGGGACGTATGAGCAAGGACGTAAGGAGGATCGTTGACGGCAACATGCAGGCGGCAAGGGGGGCTTACCTTAAGATTAATGGGCATGTGAGAGATGCCCTTGTTCTTGCCCGACATGCGGTCCGTTTCGCGCACAATCTCCTCTCTGATTTGGTTGAAATCGTAGAAGATCTCATTTGGCTTGTGCAGGAACTCACCCCACTCTTTCAGCGCAGTATCTGTTGCGTGCACAAACATACATATTCGATGCACGTACATCAGGCACGTGCTGCACGCCCCGTACCTTGGCAGGCAATGGAGGGTACGATTTGGGGATATATAGAAACAGAGCAAAGATGATGAGAGGCGACGGTACCGTCATCATCGTCGATGTTCTTCTTCTTCTTGGGATCGGTGGGCAAATTGATGAGCTGCAGCACGAGCGGGCGACGTGTCACGATGCCCTGGCCGCGGGGAAGGAAGTCGCGTCCGACAATGTTCTCCAAGACGGAGCTCTTACCGCTCGACTGGCTGCCAACTACCACGATTTGCGGCAGATCAATGGCATCCGTGCCCAACGCGTTGAACACGTCCTGAAGTTTGTTGATTACGGGAATCAGCTGGTCCATCGACATGGTGGCGAGAGTGGTCTGTGGCCTGCCACGAATTGATGTTTTGCTTTTGGCTCTCTCTCTCGCTCTACTTCTCTACTCGCCTACACGCCTCCACGTCGATAGTTTTGGACCGTGACACCTTTCGCGCGAAAGCCGCTTGTGCGCTGATAAACACCGAGAAAATAAAAAGAAACTCAACCAAGGAAAAAGAAATCGGAAATGGCCGGATTTTAGACTTCTGCGGCGGAAGAGGGAGTGGAGCACGATGAAGAAGAAGAAGCAGAAGGACGCCGTGTGACACTCGTAGATCAAGTTTTATAAACAGGACAGCAGAGGGTGTGTTGGGTAGAGAGGTCGGCAAGGTTCAACACACTCGCGCGGGCGCTCTGGTGTGCAGATCGGGGCCGTGTAAAGGGACAGAGAAGGAGAGAGGGATCGAACGGGGGAGAAGTCTTAGAGGCCGTGCACCATGTTCTCACGGTGGATGAGATGACACGTCTTCTCGAGGAGGTTGAGGAGGTCAGAGATGTTGTGCGAGTACTCGTTGAGGACGTCGCTGGGCTCCTTGCGCTTGGTGAAGGAGACCACGGCGCGCGGCCGATCGATCTTGGCAAAGACGACGCCGTTGGAGACCATGTCAGAGATGAACTTCTCGAGCTCGGCCTCGGGCAGGTCGAGGAGCTGGGCGAAGCGGGGCGTGGCGATGCGATCGTAGTACTGAGCGATGACGCGGATGTTGTGCTCGACGACGCGGGCCTGGAGATCCTTGAGGAGAACGTCGGCGCCGTCGGCGAACGAGGGAAGCTGGGTGAGGGCGCCCTTGTATTCGCCGAGGAGCGTGGGCCAGCGGACGAGCTCGGTGGTGGTGAAGTACTTGAGCAGCTTCTTGTACAGCGGCAGCTCGCCCAGACGCTTGTCGGCAAAGATGCGGTTGAGGAGGTCGTACTGCTCGTTGCCGTAGGGCGCGAGGATGACGTTGACGGCGGCGAGCGTGAGGGCTGACTGCCAGCGGGCCTTGTCGGCGAGCACGGCGGGCGTGTCGTAGATGGCCCAGTGCGAGCGGGCGATGTTGAGGTAGTCCTTCTGGTGCGTGTGGAACTTGACCATGAGCTGGTGGTAGCTCACCTTGACCTCCTGGAACTCGGGCTTGTTGAGGGCCTTGTTGGTGACCTTGCGCGAGATGATCTGCGCGCGCACAAAGTCGCCCTTGGCCAGGCAGAGCCGGATCTGCTCGAGGATGAAGTCGAGCTTCTCCCTCGCGTCCATCGTGCCAAAGCTCTCCACCTGCACCTCCTGGAGCAGCTCGGCGGCCTCGGCCACGTTGCCCTCGGCCTCCTTCATCTGCGCGAGCATGCGCGTCAAGCGCGCTCGCTCCACCTCGACGAAGATCTTGCCCTCGGTGATGGCGCGCAGTGTGTCGATGAGGTCGAGCTTGGTCGCCTTGTCGGGGAGCGACGGGAACGCGTCCATCGTCACCTGCACCGACGTCTGGATTGTGTTCCTGAATTGCTGACGGCGCTTCGAGATCACGACGAGCACCTCCTTCAGTCGCGGCCAGTCGCGCGCCTCCAGGCACACTTCGACGATGCAGCGGACGACCTTGGTGGTCGAGGGCTCATCGCCTCCCTGGCGCGTCTGCTTCTCAAAGGCGAGCAGTCGATCGACGGCCTCGGCCAGCTGCGTCTTGGCCTGCTCGCGCATCTCTGGCAGCTTGACCTTCACCTCCTCCGAGAAGTCCTGCTCCATCTTCTTCTCATTGTCGTCGGGCTGCTGCGTGTAGATCGTGTTCATCTCCATGATTTGATATTTGCTGTGTGTAGAGGCGCTCGCTCTGCGCTTCTCTCAATGCTGCTCAGGGGGATTGAAAGGATGGATTGAAGGGAAGTAGGGGATCGATCCTCTACTACGCTGCTGCAGATCTGAGCGTGTGTTTTTGATTTGTTGTTCTACTCGCCCCAGCACCAGAGTCTGCGGCACCGACGCGCGCACAACTCACCCTTTGCTGTGCCGCGAATAATTTCGGTCGACAAGGGAAATTATTTTCATTCAACATTTCTTTGCACAAACACGAAAGCGAAATACGGAATGGGCTGGAGGCAGTTTTCAGTTCCATTTCGTTGTCCAGGACCTGACCCTCTTCTCCCCCCCATCCTCGCTTTGGTCTGGGTTCCTCCTCCCCCTCTTCCCCTTGCTCCCTTCTTGCCTAGGAAGGACTGCTCCAGCTTGGAGTTTTTCGTTTATTTATAAAAGCCGAAGCCGAACGACAACCCCAACCTCCCACCAGATGGACCTGCGCCACCTCATAAACGTACAGCTCGAGCTCTCCGCGGCTTTCTTTCCTCCGCCTCCCGCCCCCAGTGCACAGTACGCACACATGCTCTCCTTTCTACTCTTCTTCTCCGACGGCCCTCTCAAGCTCTCTCTCCCTCACACTGACGGCTGTGCGCCTTCGTTTGTAGGGCCGAGAACCGTCGATTGCTCAGAGGAACCGGGCCATCGCTCGTCGACCTGGCCGCCAGGGCCGTGGCCACCAACCCAGAGCTGTGCGCTAAGCCTTACTCGTTCTGGGCCTGAGTCTGATCCCAATAACTAAACTGCGAGCGCTCAATGTGATCTGAGAATGCAGGTACCAGGACCGCTGGGTGCCCAAGCCGCTGCACGGGCTCCTCCAGAAGTTCATGGAACCGGCCACTCAGAGGCTCATGCTCAACGGTGAGGCGCCACCACCATGCTATGTGCTCATACGCACAGCAGCGCGCGTAGTCTCTGATCATCTCTCGTGTGTGTCCCACAGCCGTGAGGAAGTACCATGCGAACGGGAACATCAAGTCGACCAGGGAGTACGACGCCGATGGCCAGAAGCACGGCAAGGTGGAGCAGTGGTACGAGAGCGGCAAGGTATGCGTTTGTGTAAGGAGCCCATCTCATCTCCCTCCCTCCTTCTCTCGCTCACGATCACGTTGTGGTTGACCACACAGAAATGTCGAGAGGAGAGCTTTGAGCATGGCGTGCTCAATGGGGAAGCTCGTTGGTGGTACGATGGCGGCCGTCTGTGGACCCAGCAGAAGTTCCTGAATGTACCCATCCCGCTCCATGTCATTCCATGGCACCTCATCGGTGTACCTGCCGCCACCTCGAGGTAGCAAGCTGACGCGCGTGCGTGCGTGCACCTTCATCAGGGGAGAAGGCACGGCACATGCCTGTGGTACTATCCGAACGGCAACCTGCACAGGGTCGTCAACTACAAGAACGGCGTCAAGTACGTCCTCCTTGAACACGAGCACCCCAGATCACGATGTCACAACAGGTTGATGGATCGCTCAAGACTGGACGTGATGTGTGTACGTACGTCAGGGACGGCCACTTTGAGAGCTACTACATCAACGGGAACAAGTGCGAGGAGGGCCAGTACCAGGACGATCGTGAGGTGGGCCAGTGGCGCAAGTGGTCGCGCATGGGACGATTCCTGGGCGCCTCTGAACCGTCCTCCACCGTCGACTACCCCCTGCCTTCCCCCAACTGAGTCTCTCATCTCTCTTGTCGCCATTACGCTCTCGATGAGCAAGGATTGGCCCCGAAGAGGCTCTCTTCTTGTATGTACATCACAGCCCCTACACGACGTGCTCGCCTCGAGAGACGCTAGCACGCGCACGACCGGTAGAAAATGAACGTTCAGGGCCACGGGTTTATTGCCATCTTCGCAGAGGACGGAGGGGCGGTGGCAGAGGAAGAAGGAGAAGAGCGAGAGGGAGTGTGGTGAGGGGTATAAGATGATGATGGGGAGCGTGGATTTGGCGGGTGGTCGTATAATGGCGGGGGGAGAGCGAGATGGAGGCTCGACGAGCAGATGACAAGACGGGGCTCGAGCGGGTTCAACAACTCGGGGAGTGGATATATGAGTTGACGATGGGAAAAGGACACGGGGAGGGCTTAGAGCCTGTTCCAGTAGGTCCAGCCTCGGAGGACGTTGTAGTCGGGGAAGAGACCCGAGTCGACGGATCCCACGGCGGCGACGGCGACGTCGACGTCGTTGAGGTAGGTGTAGGCAACATCGCGCACCTTCTTGGCGTTGATGGCGTCGATCCTCATGAAGGCCTCGGCGGCGGGCATGCGACGGCCGAGGGTGAGCAGCTGCCGGCCGATGTCCTCGGCGACGGCCTGGGTGCCGTCGAGCTGCATGAGGTAGGTGGACTTGAGCTTGTTCTTGGCCCGCTCGACCTCGACTTCAGAGACGCCGGAGCCGATGCGCACCCACTCGCGCAGCACCTCGAAGATGGCGTCGCTGGTGCGCTCCATCTCGCCCACGAAGTAGGCACCAAAGAGACCGGTCTCGTGGTAGCAGGTGTTGAAGGACATGAGGCTGTGGGCCAGCTCCTCGGTGGCGAAGGTCTCGGCCAGGTTCGAGCTCAGGTTCTTGGCACCGCCGAGCGAACGGTCCCAGCTGCCGATGAGCTGCTGGAGCACGAGGAAGGTGAAGTAGTCGGGGTCGGACCAGCCAACGCTCTTGGCGGCCACGGTGGTGTGCACGAGCGGGATGCTGGTGTCCCTCACCTGCACCATGGAGCCGGTGAAATCTGTTTGTT
>CDFA01019665.1:0-13530 GCA_000826305.1 Acanthamoeba healyi
GATTGTGAAGAAGCGCAAGATCCCAATGGAGCTTCAGCGCTTGTTCGCGCGGATGCAGGTACGCGCGCGCGTTGCGCTCCGTCCTTTATGGCCGTGATGACCAAAGGCGAATGGTGTCCTCTCCTCAGGCGGCTGATGTGGATGCGGTCTCCACCGAGTCACTGACCGAGAGCTTCGGCTGGCAAGGACGCGAAATGTTCGAGCAACAAGATGTGCACGAGCTCAACAGGTATTGTGCACGCACGCACGCACGCACGCACGCACGCACGCACGCACGCACGCACGCAGCTCTTCAAGGCTTGAATCTGACACAGGTGTGCGTGTATCACATGCCAGAGTGCTGTTCGATGCGATCGAGCGTTCGCTCAAGAACACTCCGGCTAGCGACCTCATCTCCAACCTGTACAAGGGCGTGACCGTGAACCAGATCGTGTGCACCAACTGCAAGAACGTGTCCGAGCGCGAAGAAGCGTTCCAGGACGTGACCCTCACCGTGGCGGGCCTCGGCTCGGTCACCGCCAGTCTGGCCGCCGCCACGGAATACGAGATGCTAACCGGCGACAATCGGTACCGGATCACTCCCGCGTGCGATGTGAGGCTAGGCTTTGCTTGCGCTGACGTGTCTCCCCGGCCTCTGTCGCGACAGCTACAACTGCGAGAACTGTGGGCAGAGGGTGGACGCACTCAAGGGCGCCGTGTTTCGATCTCTGCCTCCCATCCTTATCCTCTCGCTCTCGCGGTTCACCTATGACGTCGAACGCGTACGCCCTACCCCTCACTCACTCAACTCGATCCTTCCGCTCGTCCTCCCTCTCACACACTCACCACGCTTTGACCTTTGGCTTGTGTGCTGACACCTCGCAGGATGGACGAGTCAAGGTGGGCGACAAGTTCGCGTTCCCGCTGCTGCTTGACCTGTTCCCGTTCACCGAGCAGGCGCGCGCTGAGGGCAAGGCGTTTGACGGTGGCCTATCGGCGCTTACCAGCGTTGCGTCCAGTGCCGCGGCTGTGCCGCAAGAAGAGGAGAAACCGTCACTGGAGACGGCTCAGGCGGCTGCTCCCAGTGACGCGGATGCTGTAGCCCCAGAGGACGATGGTGGCGACCACGCAAAGCCGAGCGAGAGCCAACAGGGCAAGCGCGGCAGAAAGAACAAGAACAAGAAGGGCAAGGAGGACGAAAAGGCAAAGGAGGAAGAGAAGGAAGTCGCCTACGAGCTGGAGCAGGAACCCGTCGACGTGAACTCGCCTCACCTCTACGAGCTCTTCTCGGTCATCATCCACTGCGGTAGCAGCGCCGGTATGTGCTGTCCCTTCTCACCTCCAATCCAGTGTTATGTCAGCTGACCCGTCGCCACGCTTTCAGGGTTCGGTCACTACCACGCCTACATCCGTGACGTGTTCCACGCAACCACGAGCGACGCGTCGTCCGGGTGCACAGAAACGCAGACGGCACTCTCAGAGGGAGCGACCGCAGGCTTGAAGGAGAAGGAGAAGGAGAAGGCGGAGGCGGAGATCGATCACCCGCTGGCCGAACGCAAGGAAGACAGGCCGACTACCGCGATCAAAGCCTCTGGCAAGTTCGGGGAAATGCTGGTCGAGGCGGGACGTGGCTGGTACGACTTCAACGACAGCACGGTGAAGTCCATCCCCGTCGAGCGCCTTGCCACGCAGTACGCCGGTCGCTCCGAATGCGCCTGTACGCACGATCTCTTCTCCGTCTTTGATATACGCTTCCCTTTGAACACAGCTCACCGCTCGCCTTTCCAGACATGCTAATCTATCGCCATCTGCCGCCAACTCCTGCCGTGTCTGGAGCGGACGGCGATGTCGAGTTCGAGGAGGAGGCAACCACGAGCGGCCACGCTCGCACTCCCACCCTGCCTCCGATCCCGGAGCACCTGCTCACCGAGCTGGACGCTTATAACGCCGAGGTGCAGCGGGAGCGCGGTGAGTACGAGCGCGACCGTGGGCTGATCGACATCATGACCTATCACGCGCGCCACTTCCGTATCCTCGGCGGCCAGATCCACAAGCGCATCACCAACACCCATTCCACCGCTGTCCGTGGCGCTGCTGCCGCGAGCGTGGGCAAGAGCGATGCGGCCGCGGCCGATGAGCGGGACAAGAAACTGCTGACGCTCAGCAAGGACACGCCCGTGGTCGGGCTGGTGGCGGACATCAAGGAAGCGCTCGGCGAGGCCGACGCAGGGCCGGTTGAGAAGCTCAGGCTCGATCAGGTCGAACTCCGCGGGACGCAGCTCACCTTCTCGGGTCTCAGTCTGCTCCTCTCCGAGATCCCGGCCGAGGCCACCCTGGAGACCATAGGTATGTGCACGCCAGTGGCCCTCTGGTCGAGTCAACTCGAGCTGAGACATTTGATCCTGATGCAGGCATCAAAGAGGGAAGCAGCTTGTCGTTCCTTCTCTGGGACGGAGAGACCATCAGTGGCGAAACTTACGATCCTGAGGTACCAGCCGCCTCGCGCACACTTGAGACCGACGCCATCATGATGCACGTTCCGCTCGCTCGCTCACAACTTGTAATTCATATCAGGCGCATCAAATCAACATTCGCGTGACGCACTACGCATCACGCGTGGAGGGCCAGCTGCCCGCCGCTGATGTGGATCCGGTGATCAGTGAGCTGGTCGTGCGCCTGGGCGATATGGAGACCGTGAGCGAGCTCAAGACGCGTGTTGCTTCTCTCACCGGCATTCCCGTTGACAAGCAGTACATGTGCCGCATCGAATATCAGTACGTCTTGCGAATGCCGTGTGTGTGTGTCGTGCGCTCTGTGCGCACCGCCAACTAGTACTAACCTATCGACGCAACAGGAAGTTCACACACCTGGCAGAGAACAACATCTCACTGGTCCAGTTGGGCATTTACAATGAGTCCAAGGTCACAGTGGAGCTGCAGCCCGTCGGCAGCGAGCGGGTATGCCTGCACACACCCACACATCAGTCGCACGATTGCTTGCGGTGCATGCCGTTCGTACTCACAAGTGTGGCCGTCGTACGTGGTTGATTGAGAGCAGT
Source organism: Acanthamoeba healyi (assembly GCA_000826305.1). Taxonomy (NCBI): domain Eukaryota; phylum Discosea; order Longamoebia; family Acanthamoebidae; genus Acanthamoeba; species Acanthamoeba healyi. The sequence goes on from CDFA01019665.1 coordinate 3,038, forward strand.
CGTGGGCGTGGGAGATGTTCCTCCGACGGCAGAAGCTGATGGAGATCTTCGTCACGGACAAGTGCAGCGGCGAGGAGCCCTTCCCCACCATCACTGTCGAGATGGACAAGAAGGCCACCCTCGCCGAACTCAAGGCTGCCGTCCTCTCCAAGTTCCCTGCCGGTACCTCACGCTAGCGTCACTCGTGTGCGTGGGTACGTGCGTGTGCAGAGACTAACACGCATATGCCGTAAATGAAGGGTTGATGGACATTGCGTTCGTGACGCAGCTGAGGCGATCGTTGCCCGGCGGTGGCGATGGCACGGTGTACGCGGACGAAACGCGCACGCTTGATGAGGCGGGCGTTAAGGACGGTGACCGCGTCATCATTGAGCATGGCGATTCAGCGCAGCACGTGCCAATCGTCGGTCTGCGCTTCGTAGTCTCCCTCTCGGGCACCAAGGAGCGCGCCGTGCCCGATCCGATTGACATCGATGTCCCGCGCAATGCCACCATCGCCAAATGGTACGCACCTCATTTGTGCTCTCGTGTGCTTAGCATCCCCTGCGCGTGTTGAGCTGACACCGAGATGGCTGCGGCGTACTGTGGTGGACGCACAGCAAGGAGATGATGTGCGCCATGTTCGACAAGCCGGCGGACAAGTCGCGCCTGAGGCAGACGGACATCTGGGGCGGACCCGACAAGCTGTTCGATGACGAATCGCGCACGCTCGACGAGGCCAAAGTCCTTCCCGGCGATCTCCTGTGGCTCGAGGATGGCAAGGTAATGTGGGCCTTGATGGTGTATCACGAAGCACCGGACCAAACGCTAACTCGCCTGCCTTTTCTCTGCGTGTGTGGCCACGCCGAGCAGCCACCAGTGCGAGGCCAGATCGAAGTGTTCTTCCAGCTCTACTTCCGACGCGAGTCGGGGACATCGACTGCCGCGGCCGACGCATCATCACCCTCGCAGGCGATCAAATCGCAGACCACGGACAACACCGAACTACAGCCCAGTAGCAATGCGAGCGGCGAGCATAAGAACGAACAGGAATACAGTGCCAGACCTGAAGGCGAGAAGAGCGAAGCTGGTGCAGACGAGAAGAAGCAAAAGGAGCAGGAACCGCTGCAGGTGCTGCGCTCTCTGGTGTCACCGGCTGTGCATCTAGCGCGCTCGTTTCCTCCTGCGGTGCGTGACGCCAAGGACGCACCGTTCTCGGTGTCATCGCTTTTCAAGCTCGACATCTCCCGCTCCATCACGGTGCGGACGCTCAAGGAACAGCTCAAGGCCACGGCCGCCTTCGACCACGTCCCGTCGGCCGACCACATCCGGCTGTGGCATCAGGAGAGGCTGCTCAAGCACGACCGCTGGCCTCTCAAGAAACACGTACGTGAGTCTAGTGTGTGACGAGTGTTTGTGGCACGTTCGCTCACACGCTTGTGCACACGCGGTGAACAGCACGTCGCCAACTACTCGACGATCACTGTCGAGATACTTGATGCGCCGGAGATGAACGGAGACCAACAGGAGCCACAGCCAGCCGCTGTGGGCTCTGACCGCAAGGCCTGTGACGACGACAAGTCGGATATCACTGGTGAGCACGCAGACGCCGACGACGACTACGATGACTACGACACCGACATCAGCAGCAGCAACAACGCCCTGCTGCTGTACTTGCACAGGCGCGATCCCGTTCGACGTACGATAACGTTCCTGTCGACGCTGTGGTTCGGCGACGACACTGTCGCGCAGCTGCGTAGTGAGGCGGCGCAGGTCACGGGCATCGATCGCGAGCACCTCCAGCTGATCAAGTACCTCCAGTACAACGGCAAGTGGCGTGTGCTCGAGGACGAAGTGGCTGACGGAGCTGAAACCGAACAACAGCCGGCCAGCGACGCCACAAAGGAGGGAAGCAATGAGCGACGTGAGGACAACGACTATGACGACGAAGAGGATGATGCCGATGAAGACGAGGGCACGGAGATGGAGGAGGTAGGGGTCGACGCTGGCGCGAAAGACCCGGTTGAGACAAGCGCATCCGAGGAACCCGTGGAGGTGCAAAGCGAGCAGGAGCGCAAGGAGGATGAGAGAGAGGCCGAGGCAGCGGACAGAGAGTGCGCGCAGGAGGTGAGGAGACACACCGAGCTGCTCGAGCGCTCGCCGTACCACCTTCACGAGCACCAGCCGCTGCGAAGCAACGTGCTCGGGCGAAGGAAGATCGAGGGCAAGCCCTACTACCTCAAGGATGGCGGTATCGTGCACCACCCCTCGCACGCTCGCCCGCCCGCCCGCTCGCTCAGCCCTTTCACAGCCTAACGCGTGCGTTCGTACGTGTGTGCTCCTGGGTGCAGACGTGGTCGTGGTGAAGGATCGACGAGAGGAGCAGCAGCTGCCCGAGGGCACGGTGGACGACTTCCACGAGTCGCTGTGCCTCATGGCCGACCGCGACTTTGGGCGAGGGGGCAAGAAGCGACGCGAGCGGGGCCGCAAGGATGGCGAGTGGTCGCGCGTGAACCAGCCTCGAGGCGGCGTAACTCGGCGAGCAATCGAGCGCGGCATTCGTATTGACGTCGAAGAGTTCTGATTTTGAACAACGCTGGCCTTATGCTCCGCTCTCTTGTAGATCATCTGGGGGAAAGAATCTCATGGTTGATGATGAATGCTCATGCACAAGGCTGTGGCGGGTGAGTGAGCACTTTTGCAACAAGCTCGCGTAGCGGGAGAGAGACAGCCATTTTATACACCCATCCACGACAAGAAGAGGGAGAGGAGCCATGGCTGCAACACGAGGAGGAGAGTGGAGAGAATAAGAAAAACTAAAAACAAAAGAGTCTTGGTAAAAGAACGAGAGAGCTTGGTGGATGGTGTTGATGTAGATCGTTTGGCGGGTCGTTGCTGCCCCCTTGTTTCCTCCGCGGTGCTGGCTGGTTGTTGATGCGTTCGTGCGTTCCTCCTCTTCGCTCCCTGTCTGGGGGTGGGAGCGGCTCGCAAGTGCAACTTAGATGGAGCTCTCGCGGACTTCGTTGAGGATGAGCTGAGCCTTCGTCAGCACATCCAGCATGCCCTTGGCCGCCGTACGACGCGTGGCCACCGCGGACGACTCCTCCAGCAGATTGTCAAAATAATCCTCCTTGTACAGATTGGCCACCAGCTCGTTCTGGATGCTGTCCTTGGCCTGCGCACGCACGCACGCACATCCCTCGTTAGTACTTCTCCTTCAAGATCAAAGGGAGATGTGGAGGGAAGAGGCATCATACCTGGTTGACCAGGAAATGCATGATGGACTTGGGCACGAGATCCTGGATGTTCTTCCTAACGATGTCAAAGTAGGACACCAGGAGCGACTGGATCAACTCGGTCTCGAACTTCTCCTTGTCGGTGGGTGCGGAGATGGCGCGAATCGTGGCGGGCACCTGGTCGAGCTTCTCGTTCTTGCCGCCCGAGGAGGTCGTCTTCTTGACCTTCTTCTCAAGAGACGCGGTCCGCGAGGAGCTTGAGCCAGAGCGAGATGCGCTCGGTGGCGCCATGCGCTGGACAGGCGCACCGGGAGTGGGCGGCATGGGCGTGGCGGGGGCCGCCGAGCGAGGTGGCTGACCAGCCTGCTGACCCTGTTGGGGCATACTGCCGGGAGGCGCCTGACCACCAAAGAACATGTTGAAGAAACCATTGCTGCCGGGCTGGCCGTTGATGTCACCCTGACCCTGCTGCATCACTGGTGCAGGGGTGCGTGTTGCCTTGGACTGCACAACAGCAACGAACGTCAGTCTGACTGAGTCGAGTGTTCACCTTGGCGCGTCTAAGCTGGAAAACAAAGTGAGATGGAACGGTACCTGGGGCTGGGACATGGGCTGCGGCTGAGGCTGCGGTTGCGGCTGGGGTTGTCCAGGCTGACCCTGCATCTGTTGCTGCTGCTGAGCGAGCATGGCCTGCTGCTGCTGCTGCATCATTTGCTGCTCCTGCGCATGCGTCACCGCCATTCTTTCGAAGACCTGGGTGATCGCGCCGCCGCCGCCGACGAAGTCCGGGTGGTTGGTGTTGATGTACGCCAGCTCGACGGCAATCATGTTGGAGATCATCGACTTAGTGGGTGATCGGCACTTCTGGAGAAGCCCATTCACGACCTCCACCACCCGCTCGCGCAGGTTGGAAAATCGCAGGAGCTCCTTGGACTCGAGCTGGGCGATGATGCGCTGCAGCTCGTCGTAGACGAGGTCGACGCACTGGAGCGAAGGATCCTCAAGACGCTGGATCTGGCGGCGCACGAGCAGCTCGAAGGCGGCCTCGGGCACGAAGAGAGCGGCCCGAGGACCAGTGGCGTTGCGGATGGCCGTGCGGATGTCGTTCATCGTCATGTCATCGTTGGGATTGATACGGCCAAGACACCGAGCGAAGATGTCGTTGAAGATGTAGTTGATACGCGCGCCGCCGCACAGCTCAGAGAGCGAGAGGTCGGTCGACTTGCCATCAACGGCATTCTTGTAGTCCGTGGAGAACTTGGTGATGACCTGGAGCAGGAGGGCGCCCTGGCTGCTCTTGCCGTCGTAGAGCGGGTCACCGTAGGTGAGCAGCTCGGATTGGGCCTCGCTGGCCATCTTGTTGATCTTGGCCTTGAGCTCGGGCAGGCACTCCTTGATGTGGTTCATGAGGATCTTGTTGAGCGTCTTCGAGAGGAAGGGCGTGCCGCAACGCGAAGCCACCGAGCGGTAGAGCGGATGCGTGCTAAAGTACTCGGCCTCAGCCTTGAGAGCAGCGCGGATGGGCTTCTTCTTGATGATATCCTGCTGGCTCCTGTTGATGACACCGATGTAACCCAATCGCAGGGGGATAACCCGGTTGAGCAGCATGTCCATGGCGTCCGTGCCGGCGTCCATCAGGTCGATCTTGGTCAGCACACCGATCGTCCTCTGGCCTAGAGGTCCGACGACGCGTCAGCACGCACAGAGAAGCCTCCACACAACACGCCCGCACACAACACGAGGCGCGAAGGACTAGCAGAGCTGGGCAGTACCGTCGGGATCAGCAACGGCGGAGATTTGAAGGGCGTCAGAGTTGGAAAGATCTGTGTTGGCGGCGGTGACTGCAGCGCAGAACAGAAGAGAGTTTTGATTAAATTTCAATTCTCGCAAACAATAAATGGCCTCCGTAATCTTAACGCGTTGCAGCCATTTGGGTACCTGCAAGGATGACGGCATTGGGTCGTTCAATGTACTGGAGAACCATATTCCTGATTTGCGTTTCAATGTCGGCGGGCTGGTCTCCCACGGGCACTTTGGTGATGCCGGGCAAATCGACGAGCGTGAGGTTGAGCACGTGGGGCGAGTAGATCTGGTGTATGGGGAGGGGACGTATGAGCAAGGACGTAAGGAGGATCGTTGACGGCAACATGCAGGCGGCAAGGGGGGCTTACCTTAAGATTAATGGGCATGTGAGAGATGCCCTTGTTCTTGCCCGACATGCGGTCCGTTTCGCGCACAATCTCCTCTCTGATTTGGTTGAAATCGTAGAAGATCTCATTTGGCTTGTGCAGGAACTCACCCCACTCTTTCAGCGCAGTATCTGTTGCGTGCACAAACATACATATTCGATGCACGTACATCAGGCACGTGCTGCACGCCCCGTACCTTGGCAGGCAATGGAGGGTACGATTTGGGGATATATAGAAACAGAGCAAAGATGATGAGAGGCGACGGTACCGTCATCATCGTCGATGTTCTTCTTCTTCTTGGGATCGGTGGGCAAATTGATGAGCTGCAGCACGAGCGGGCGACGTGTCACGATGCCCTGGCCGCGGGGAAGGAAGTCGCGTCCGACAATGTTCTCCAAGACGGAGCTCTTACCGCTCGACTGGCTGCCAACTACCACGATTTGCGGCAGATCAATGGCATCCGTGCCCAACGCGTTGAACACGTCCTGAAGTTTGTTGATTACGGGAATCAGCTGGTCCATCGACATGGTGGCGAGAGTGGTCTGTGGCCTGCCACGAATTGATGTTTTGCTTTTGGCTCTCTCTCTCGCTCTACTTCTCTACTCGCCTACACGCCTCCACGTCGATAGTTTTGGACCGTGACACCTTTCGCGCGAAAGCCGCTTGTGCGCTGATAAACACCGAGAAAATAAAAAGAAACTCAACCAAGGAAAAAGAAATCGGAAATGGCCGGATTTTAGACTTCTGCGGCGGAAGAGGGAGTGGAGCACGATGAAGAAGAAGAAGCAGAAGGACGCCGTGTGACACTCGTAGATCAAGTTTTATAAACAGGACAGCAGAGGGTGTGTTGGGTAGAGAGGTCGGCAAGGTTCAACACACTCGCGCGGGCGCTCTGGTGTGCAGATCGGGGCCGTGTAAAGGGACAGAGAAGGAGAGAGGGATCGAACGGGGGAGAAGTCTTAGAGGCCGTGCACCATGTTCTCACGGTGGATGAGATGACACGTCTTCTCGAGGAGGTTGAGGAGGTCAGAGATGTTGTGCGAGTACTCGTTGAGGACGTCGCTGGGCTCCTTGCGCTTGGTGAAGGAGACCACGGCGCGCGGCCGATCGATCTTGGCAAAGACGACGCCGTTGGAGACCATGTCAGAGATGAACTTCTCGAGCTCGGCCTCGGGCAGGTCGAGGAGCTGGGCGAAGCGGGGCGTGGCGATGCGATCGTAGTACTGAGCGATGACGCGGATGTTGTGCTCGACGACGCGGGCCTGGAGATCCTTGAGGAGAACGTCGGCGCCGTCGGCGAACGAGGGAAGCTGGGTGAGGGCGCCCTTGTATTCGCCGAGGAGCGTGGGCCAGCGGACGAGCTCGGTGGTGGTGAAGTACTTGAGCAGCTTCTTGTACAGCGGCAGCTCGCCCAGACGCTTGTCGGCAAAGATGCGGTTGAGGAGGTCGTACTGCTCGTTGCCGTAGGGCGCGAGGATGACGTTGACGGCGGCGAGCGTGAGGGCTGACTGCCAGCGGGCCTTGTCGGCGAGCACGGCGGGCGTGTCGTAGATGGCCCAGTGCGAGCGGGCGATGTTGAGGTAGTCCTTCTGGTGCGTGTGGAACTTGACCATGAGCTGGTGGTAGCTCACCTTGACCTCCTGGAACTCGGGCTTGTTGAGGGCCTTGTTGGTGACCTTGCGCGAGATGATCTGCGCGCGCACAAAGTCGCCCTTGGCCAGGCAGAGCCGGATCTGCTCGAGGATGAAGTCGAGCTTCTCCCTCGCGTCCATCGTGCCAAAGCTCTCCACCTGCACCTCCTGGAGCAGCTCGGCGGCCTCGGCCACGTTGCCCTCGGCCTCCTTCATCTGCGCGAGCATGCGCGTCAAGCGCGCTCGCTCCACCTCGACGAAGATCTTGCCCTCGGTGATGGCGCGCAGTGTGTCGATGAGGTCGAGCTTGGTCGCCTTGTCGGGGAGCGACGGGAACGCGTCCATCGTCACCTGCACCGACGTCTGGATTGTGTTCCTGAATTGCTGACGGCGCTTCGAGATCACGACGAGCACCTCCTTCAGTCGCGGCCAGTCGCGCGCCTCCAGGCACACTTCGACGATGCAGCGGACGACCTTGGTGGTCGAGGGCTCATCGCCTCCCTGGCGCGTCTGCTTCTCAAAGGCGAGCAGTCGATCGACGGCCTCGGCCAGCTGCGTCTTGGCCTGCTCGCGCATCTCTGGCAGCTTGACCTTCACCTCCTCCGAGAAGTCCTGCTCCATCTTCTTCTCATTGTCGTCGGGCTGCTGCGTGTAGATCGTGTTCATCTCCATGATTTGATATTTGCTGTGTGTAGAGGCGCTCGCTCTGCGCTTCTCTCAATGCTGCTCAGGGGGATTGAAAGGATGGATTGAAGGGAAGTAGGGGATCGATCCTCTACTACGCTGCTGCAGATCTGAGCGTGTGTTTTTGATTTGTTGTTCTACTCGCCCCAGCACCAGAGTCTGCGGCACCGACGCGCGCACAACTCACCCTTTGCTGTGCCGCGAATAATTTCGGTCGACAAGGGAAATTATTTTCATTCAACATTTCTTTGCACAAACACGAAAGCGAAATACGGAATGGGCTGGAGGCAGTTTTCAGTTCCATTTCGTTGTCCAGGACCTGACCCTCTTCTCCCCCCCATCCTCGCTTTGGTCTGGGTTCCTCCTCCCCCTCTTCCCCTTGCTCCCTTCTTGCCTAGGAAGGACTGCTCCAGCTTGGAGTTTTTCGTTTATTTATAAAAGCCGAAGCCGAACGACAACCCCAACCTCCCACCAGATGGACCTGCGCCACCTCATAAACGTACAGCTCGAGCTCTCCGCGGCTTTCTTTCCTCCGCCTCCCGCCCCCAGTGCACAGTACGCACACATGCTCTCCTTTCTACTCTTCTTCTCCGACGGCCCTCTCAAGCTCTCTCTCCCTCACACTGACGGCTGTGCGCCTTCGTTTGTAGGGCCGAGAACCGTCGATTGCTCAGAGGAACCGGGCCATCGCTCGTCGACCTGGCCGCCAGGGCCGTGGCCACCAACCCAGAGCTGTGCGCTAAGCCTTACTCGTTCTGGGCCTGAGTCTGATCCCAATAACTAAACTGCGAGCGCTCAATGTGATCTGAGAATGCAGGTACCAGGACCGCTGGGTGCCCAAGCCGCTGCACGGGCTCCTCCAGAAGTTCATGGAACCGGCCACTCAGAGGCTCATGCTCAACGGTGAGGCGCCACCACCATGCTATGTGCTCATACGCACAGCAGCGCGCGTAGTCTCTGATCATCTCTCGTGTGTGTCCCACAGCCGTGAGGAAGTACCATGCGAACGGGAACATCAAGTCGACCAGGGAGTACGACGCCGATGGCCAGAAGCACGGCAAGGTGGAGCAGTGGTACGAGAGCGGCAAGGTATGCGTTTGTGTAAGGAGCCCATCTCATCTCCCTCCCTCCTTCTCTCGCTCACGATCACGTTGTGGTTGACCACACAGAAATGTCGAGAGGAGAGCTTTGAGCATGGCGTGCTCAATGGGGAAGCTCGTTGGTGGTACGATGGCGGCCGTCTGTGGACCCAGCAGAAGTTCCTGAATGTACCCATCCCGCTCCATGTCATTCCATGGCACCTCATCGGTGTACCTGCCGCCACCTCGAGGTAGCAAGCTGACGCGCGTGCGTGCGTGCACCTTCATCAGGGGAGAAGGCACGGCACATGCCTGTGGTACTATCCGAACGGCAACCTGCACAGGGTCGTCAACTACAAGAACGGCGTCAAGTACGTCCTCCTTGAACACGAGCACCCCAGATCACGATGTCACAACAGGTTGATGGATCGCTCAAGACTGGACGTGATGTGTGTACGTACGTCAGGGACGGCCACTTTGAGAGCTACTACATCAACGGGAACAAGTGCGAGGAGGGCCAGTACCAGGACGATCGTGAGGTGGGCCAGTGGCGCAAGTGGTCGCGCATGGGACGATTCCTGGGCGCCTCTGAACCGTCCTCCACCGTCGACTACCCCCTGCCTTCCCCCAACTGAGTCTCTCATCTCTCTTGTCGCCATTACGCTCTCGATGAGCAAGGATTGGCCCCGAAGAGGCTCTCTTCTTGTATGTACATCACAGCCCCTACACGACGTGCTCGCCTCGAGAGACGCTAGCACGCGCACGACCGGTAGAAAATGAACGTTCAGGGCCACGGGTTTATTGCCATCTTCGCAGAGGACGGAGGGGCGGTGGCAGAGGAAGAAGGAGAAGAGCGAGAGGGAGTGTGGTGAGGGGTATAAGATGATGATGGGGAGCGTGGATTTGGCGGGTGGTCGTATAATGGCGGGGGGAGAGCGAGATGGAGGCTCGACGAGCAGATGACAAGACGGGGCTCGAGCGGGTTCAACAACTCGGGGAGTGGATATATGAGTTGACGATGGGAAAAGGACACGGGGAGGGCTTAGAGCCTGTTCCAGTAGGTCCAGCCTCGGAGGACGTTGTAGTCGGGGAAGAGACCCGAGTCGACGGATCCCACGGCGGCGACGGCGACGTCGACGTCGTTGAGGTAGGTGTAGGCAACATCGCGCACCTTCTTGGCGTTGATGGCGTCGATCCTCATGAAGGCCTCGGCGGCGGGCATGCGACGGCCGAGGGTGAGCAGCTGCCGGCCGATGTCCTCGGCGACGGCCTGGGTGCCGTCGAGCTGCATGAGGTAGGTGGACTTGAGCTTGTTCTTGGCCCGCTCGACCTCGACTTCAGAGACGCCGGAGCCGATGCGCACCCACTCGCGCAGCACCTCGAAGATGGCGTCGCTGGTGCGCTCCATCTCGCCCACGAAGTAGGCACCAAAGAGACCGGTCTCGTGGTAGCAGGTGTTGAAGGACATGAGGCTGTGGGCCAGCTCCTCGGTGGCGAAGGTCTCGGCCAGGTTCGAGCTCAGGTTCTTGGCACCGCCGAGCGAACGGTCCCAGCTGCCGATGAGCTGCTGGAGCACGAGGAAGGTGAAGTAGTCGGGGTCGGACCAGCCAACGCTCTTGGCGGCCACGGTGGTGTGCACGAGCGGGATGCTGGTGTCCCTCACCTGCACCATGGAGCCGGTGAAATCTGTTTGTT
>CDFA01019676.1:0-11292 GCA_000826305.1 Acanthamoeba healyi
CACTCGCCTACTACGGCCGGATTTTGCCGGCCGGCACCGGAATCCTATCAATGGATGGCGCCATCCATTGATAGGATTCCAGGGCTGCGCCAATCGGAAATCGAAATTTGATTTTTTCGCCGTTTCGCGCGGCCAACGAAAAAACACCAGAACGGGGCCTTAAGGGCTCGTCCTCCAATTCGGCTATGGCTGTGTTCAAACGCGGTTTATCATGGAATCAAAGGAATCCTGAGTATAGTGCATATTGGCTATGCTGACGTCAGCATGAGACTGTTTACTTGTAGTCCCTTGTGGAATTGTCCACCAACCACAAGGGCTATTCCTTTGGAAAAACCTGACGTCATCACTTGAAGTGGGAGCAAGTGGAGTAGAACAATCATATTTTCTGCCCTTTGATGATGGCACAAATTCGCGTCCGAAGCACCAACGAGGACCAGCGAGATGCAGAAGAAACTACTGGACCTAGCAGGAGAACAACTCGGCTAATGTTGACTGTGATGCTTGCGTTGCTCCTGACCTGGGCGTTTGCAGATATCTTCCTTTGGCTGGGTCCTTCAACAATCAGTAAATTTCTTGACCCCATCAGAGTAGATCTTTCCATGGACTCCTTCTACAGCAGCCCATCTCCAGCTTCTTTCTATTCCTCGCCTGATGCTCTTCTTTCTGCTTCCTCTTCTGTTATATCGTTAATTCCTGTGGTCAAGCCTGGTTCATCTCCTTCTGGTCTTATATCTTCCACATGGCCCTTGCCCTCGCCTACTCCCCAGCACACGGTTTCCGTTTCTTCAGATTTCAGAGTTGACACATCTACCACCTCACTCCCTTCTCCTATTGCCTCCTCTTCGCTGTCACCTTCGCCGAAACTTCGTAGGGTGCCTGTAACATTAACCAACTTCACTGAGTACATTACGAGCCCCTATCAGTGGTTACAAGAGCATTCCTCTAATGAGCACCAGCCGTTCCGGATGCATTTGTATGACTGTCCAGTGGCATTTGCGACCAGCTGTGTGGCAGAGCCTTGGCGATGGCAATGGGTTAATGTGCCTATTAGACAAACCATCATGTGGGAGTCCACGGATACACAAAAAGCAGGACACATGCTTCATTATACTGGGGGCACAACTGGAAACGAAACTAAGGGCGCCAATTGGCGCGTGGAGCAAGTCGAGAGACCAAGTGTGCTCGAGATATCAGATGCCTATGTGCTGCCCACAGGCGTAGTATTGGCGAACAACACGTACGTATTTGACTTGGCTCCTCGCACTTGCAAGCAGCGCGAGTTGAACCCGCAGCCAGGAGTTCCTCTCCCTATGCCGCCAAGTGACCAGCAAGGACGTCCTTGCAAGCGCGCAGCCGATGGTCATAGTCTTTACGTCACTGTACAGTGGTGGGGAAGAGCTTACTATCACAGCTTTATTGAGCAAGCCTCACGCTTGGCCCCATTCCAAGAGCGTATCTTTAAAGACGATCACACTCACCCCTTCTCCCAGGTCACTATTCTGCGACCTAACATCTACCCGAGTATGGCGACCTACGCGTTAAATTTGCTTGGGTTAGAGAATACCACGGTGATGCAGATCGACCAACAGTATGAAGAATGCGCCAGTGCCTCCATGGTGCTCTTACCTACGAGCCACGGTTGTTCTCGCCCAAATGCGATTGCTATCCGTTTGTTTAGGAAACAACTGCGCGAGGTTCTACTGCATCAGGTCATTCCCACAGCCACACTCTTCACTCGACGACCTGTGCTGGTTATCAAACGTCCACACGGCTGGAAGCGGAGCGTCACCAACTTCTACGAGTTTTTGTCAGCTCTGCGCAAACACTTGGAGCCGCAGGAACAGGTCGTAGTGCACTATGGGACTGAGTCCGTACGAGATCAAGCACTTATGTTCTACCAAGCCAAGTTAATTGTGGGGCCACATGGAGCCGGCATGTCCAACGTGCTATTCTCTCCTGACGACGCTAAGCTTGTTGAGGTGTGGGGCCAGCCAGACAACGACTTAGGCTTCGTTGATCTTGCGAGCAAACTTGGCATGGAGCATCACGTAATTGTTTGCGCTCCCTACATCAATTCCACGTATATGATCAAGTTTGATATTGATCGAATTGTGTCAGTGGTGGAGCAAGCGCTGCGAAATCCGTTCATCCCTGCCCCCTCGTTGGAATCTAGTGTCGAGAGTTAACAAAGAAAAAAAGTTGATGAACTCCAGTATTTGTCAACTTTGGGCCAGTGCGTGGCTTTGTATTGCCCTGTGTACCCATTCGCCAATCCACTGACTGTTCCTTTCCATCACCGCTCTCCTTTTTCTTCGCACTACTTCCCTCTTCGTGTGTCGCTGAGCCTCATCAGTTTCACTCAACACTCGAAGCACGACGTCCATTTCTTCTTCTCCTGCTCTGCTCAGCCACACGTCAGACTCGTCCAGATAAGAGTAAGCCTCGAGTAGCCGTGGGCTAGCCACAAGTGGACAGCCAGTTATCAGAGATGCCGCTACCGTCGACGATGCTCTTGAGAGGTAGTATCTGTCAGTAGCAAAGGCGGGAAGTAGAGCAAAGCTACGAGCCATAACACTGTAGTACTCGGTGTAATTGAGCGAGACCTCAACAATCACCTGTCCATCAATCTCTGAAGGTATATGTGGCGGATTGTGGTACGCGCCAATGAGGTGCATAGCAATTGTAGTTCTTGTTCTATCATTGTGGAGCCCAGCAAAGGCGATTAGGAGTCTGGAGTAGTTCCTGGCTTCAGAATAGAAGTTGCCCTGAACCACTATTGTCTCTTGCTCTGGCTTCTGCTGAGTGTCTAAGAGGCTGGGTGGGGCAAAGGGAAACACAGGTACAAAGGTGGTGATCTCTGGTGGTGGTGTTGTTGTGGAAGAGTTCCATAAAGACCCAACAGTTGTCCTCATGTCATGAGCCACGTGTGGTGAGAGTGCCACCAGGCTTATTCTGGAAAGCTTGGCCCACGGGTCGATGACATCAGCCAGCTCGATAATATGCTTGGAGTCGTGGTTGACACAGAGTATGCGGGTTGTTGACGTGATGAGGAGGTGATCAAGGAAATTGCTCCAGTTGTACAGGTCCATGTCGCATGTCACCAAGACTATTAAGTCTGGCACTGGCGTGGAGCCGTTTTGTAGATATGCGGCGCTCAGCGAGGAACGCCACCAGCAAGGGCACTTGCCAGAGGAGAAAAAAGAGTTGTAGAGCGCGGGGCTCCCGAACCTGCTGCACGCTGTGTAGAGTCTGACAACCACCGAAGTTTGGCGAGAGAAGGCAAAGGCAAAGGCTGCTGTAACCTCGTCGTGGCGGCAACCACTCTCAATTATGAAAACAAATGGCTTGGTTGGGGCTTCCATAAGATCAGAAGAATCAAAAGAGGCTTTAATGATGGAGATATGAAACAGGAGGAAGCAAATACTACATAAGACTACAACTACGGTTATTACCAATAGGCGTTTGAGCCTGATGTTTGCTTGCCCCCATAACATGTCCTGTTGTCCTCCACGAAGCTGGCTGGAATAATTATTTTTTTTTGGTCATCACAAACTCTTTTCGTGTTTCAAAACGCTTTCAGAGGACAGGAATCTGGAGTATTGTGACTCACAATACTGGATTCCTCGGCCGCAGCTAATGGGCTGCGCACGAGTTTCGAAAAAACATTCCAAAGGCCCCAAAATTACGTTTTAAATCGCCGACATTTAAAACGTACTGAAAGCCCCGTTATGGTGTTATTCTGGTGGCCGCGGCAGACTTTCCTTTTTCGGCCTGCCCGCGCGCGCTGGCCTACTACTCCTGGATTTTACCGGCCGGAAAGGAATCCGAAATATGGAAGGCGCCATCCATATTTCGGATTCCTGGGCTGCGCCAATAGGAAATCGAATTTTGATTATTTCGCGCGCAGCCGCGACCAACGAAAAAACACTGTAAAGGGCTCATCCCCGGGTTTTGAAATTTCAGCTTAATTGACCAACAGTGGAGAAACGTGACATGAAACTATACTTGTCGACGTGTCAACGTGCGCAATTGGTTTGCTTGACCAATCACGCGCTGGCTTCTCAAGCACCTGGGTCACACTGTCACTGAGATATCGCGAATTTTTTTCGACCAATCAGTGCGAGGAATTTATAGCACCTGGGTCACAGTTTGGACGAGGCCTTCTGGGCTCGTCCTCCAGTTTCTTCAATGACAGTGGCTGTCAGTGAGATTTCTGATGTCGACTGAACGTGGGTTTTGATATTGGTCCAGAACGGAAAACGCGCGGGAATTTCCGAACTGGAGGACGAGCCCTTAAGGCCCCATCCCCCAGAATTTTCAACTGGGTAGTTCTTCAGAATTTTCGTGTAGTTTTTGGCAGGGTTAGTAAATTTCGTTGAAAAAATAATTGTGACCAACAAAAATGCTCGTTCACTCGAATTTTCATGGAGCTTTTGGCAGGGTTAGTGAATTTCTTCGGAAATTAAAAACTGGGGGACGGGGCCTTAAGGCCGAGTCATAGTGTTTTGAGATCTCCGCGCGTTTTCCGGCCGCGGGGCGAAATTTCGGCCCCTCGGCCAATCACTGACTTTCGTGAGTCACGATACTCAGCATTCCTTCATTCGTCTCAACGAGTTCCACTGTCATTGCGAAACACCAGGAGAGTGGAACTCGCGGCGATTTAAAACGAAAATTTGGGCGCCCGTTTCGTTCCCGCGCAGCCATTGGCCGGGCGCAGGAATCCTGAGTATTGTGGGCCCACAATACTCAGGATTCCAACGGGCGGCCAATGGCAAAACTGCTCGACGGCCGCTGGCCGGATTTTGTCCGGAGCCGGAATTTCGAATCGCGGCAGTTCCCCTGTCCTCCACTATCGAATGGCAGTGGAACTGCCAGCGATTTAAAACGTAATTTTGGGTTGCCTCAGAAGTGTTTCCGAAAAAACTCTACCTAGGGGAAAGCAAAGAGAAAACCTTTTGTGGTGTTTTGATTGCAGGCAACACAGCGGAGAGGCACATGCGGTGGGCTACGCATTTGATGGAGCCTCGTAATAGGGCCTTCTTCTTTTCCGGCTTGTTCTCTCCTGCGCCAAGGTACCCCACCTCTCCTTCAGTCATGTTCATACAGCCCACCAACACCGCCCATGAACACCGCCCACGAACACTGCCCACAAACAACGCCGCCCACGAACACCGCCCGCGAACACCGCACACGACACCGCCCAAGGTACTGCCCACTAACGCCACACACAGACACCGCCCACGAACACTGCACCACGCGCAGACCGGCCAAGGGACCGCCCACTAACGCCACACACAGACACTGCCCACGAACACCGCACACTAACGCCACACACAGACACCGCCCACGAACACCGCACCACGCGCAGACACCGCCCATGAACACCGCCCACGCGAACACCGCCCGCGAACACCGCACACGAACACTGCCCAATGTACGGCCCGCTAACACCACGCACGAACACCGCGCGCGAACACTGCACACGGACACCGCCCACAAACACCGCCCGCGAACACCGCACACGACACCGCCCAAGGGACCACCCACTAACGCCACACACAGACACCGCCCATGAACACCGCGCGCGAACACTGCACACAAACACCGCCCAAGGTACCGCCCACGAACACCGCCCACAAACACCGCCGCCCACGAACACCGCCCAAGGTACCTCCCACTAACACCGCCCACAAACGCCACCCGCAGACACCGCCCACAAACGCCACCCGCAGACACCGCCCACAAACGCCACGCGCGAGCACGGCACCACCGCCCAAGGTACCGCCCACAAACATCTCACTGACCCAAGCACAGACTCATGAAGGGGATGACATACTGGTAGGACAGGAGAGGCAACACCAGCATGATCCTTGCACGGCCTGCCTGAAGGGCGACGTTCAGTGAAACACTTATGCTCCTCAGACTTGGTGACGAAGAGGGTCAGCCGCTGCTTCTTGTTGGCAAGAGTATTCCCCTTGAAGGTGAGCACCATCCCACGTGCCCGCATTTCTGCGTCCACCTGCTTTGTTTTCATCGTGGCAATCACCTTGGCTGACAGGGGTCCACCAGCCACCAGCGGTGGCAGCATCATTCGCCTGGCCTGCAGAGAGGGCTGACCTGTCATCAGTACTGTCCAACAGTAGCTTTGGGGGGGGGGAGGGAATCCAAGTGTGTGCCCTCTTTGGTGTTGGATCAGAGGCCATTTTGACCTTCTGGGCCTTGTTGGTAGCACGGTACAAATCACCAGTCTTCTTAGATGTGTCTTTCTCTATCTTGCTCCTCTTAGCTCTCCTCTTGTAGTTCTTGATAGTCTGCTGATGGAAGGCAGGGCTCTGCTTACGCTTCTTGTCCTTCTCACAGTGGGTGTCAAGCTTGATCCACCCAGCTTTCTGCATCAGTTTGCAGTGAGGCCAAGGTGGTCAATGGCAAGCTCCTTGAAGCAGCCAGTGCCTTCATTGAACTTGACAAGCGCTGCAGCAGCACAAGCAATGCAGGTGCTGGGGAAGGTCTTGTGCTTGGAGGTCATGCATGGTGCGCTCCCTGTTTGCGCTCTCATTGAGACACTTGTGGTGCTGATGGCATGGGTGGGCGTACAGCTCAACGTTGGCAATGGCATGCTCAATGAGTGCAGCAACAGTGGTGAAGGCTGAGCTGCAAGCTGCTGAGAACTTGATGTACATTTTCCAAGATGCATAGCACTACATCTTTCAGGCAACCATCTCCAGGTACATTGCCCGTAGCTCCTCAGCTGTCTCCCCTGTCCCCTGTAATAAGACTGATGAGTGGTGGTTGCAGTTGCTGCTGCTGATGAGGACAGTACGCACATAGCTGCACTGGACGCAACGCTGCAGCCAGAGGAATATCTTCTTTGCAAAGTCTTTGAGTGACATAGCCTTCAACACTTCCTTCAGTTTCGTGAACAGTGTTTTCAGGAAGTGGCCTGGGTCAGAGTATCTCTGTAGGGCAATGCAGCTAATTAGTGTGCTTGAAATATGTGGGTGTGTGCAGGCTAGGGAGGAGTGATTTACCATGACGTGCTCAAGACGGGAATCCTCGGCTAGGATCCTTATCCTCATGGGTGGTGATGCTATCCACAAGGTGGAGTACCTGCTCCTCTTCTAGAGTGCTCACCCCTCACCCTCCATCCCCTTCAACATGCCATGATAATTTCCCTCTGTAATCACAACCTCCTTTCCCTTCACATATCTAACAACTCTCTTTACCATCACATGCTCACAGATTATCTTACTGAGGTCAAGGTCAATGATGTTATAGTAGCCCACACTCAAGTTGTGTTGAATCAGCCATGCACCGTCACCTCCAAGCTTGCTCAGCTTCACCTCACCGCTGCAGTACTTGTCCATGATCACCTGCAGAGTCTGCTCCTTGACCTTCAGAATTGTCACCTCAACCTTTTGCTCAATTCAGCGGTATGAGTTCTTACTTAGGGCTGGAAGGCCTTGTTCGTGGCATCACTGGCAGTAAACCTCGTATGTTCCACCATCAAGCAGCTGTGCTGCCACCATCTCCATGTTGAAGCGTTCTATGGGGAACCCTCTCTTCCCTCCAGTCCACTTCCTCTCTTCCCACCGCGCAACGTTGCAGATCTTCTCCGTGTGTCTGCGTGGACACCACAGAGTGGTGATGAGCACCTCACCTTTCTTCTTCACATGTCACACTCAATAGGTCATTGCACAGTTGGCCTTCACACAATGCAGCCGCTCAAGGCAGAGCATCCACAGGTCCACATCAATGATGGTGCGTGGTGACATGGCTAGTGCTGCAAGGCCACGCTGTGAGAGAGTGCATGCTGGTGTGGTAGTGGTGCTGATCAGTGGTGGTGATGGTGGTGCTGTGGGAGGAGTGGGCGAGAGCACAGATTCAATGATTGTT
Source organism: Acanthamoeba healyi (assembly GCA_000826305.1). Taxonomy (NCBI): domain Eukaryota; phylum Discosea; order Longamoebia; family Acanthamoebidae; genus Acanthamoeba; species Acanthamoeba healyi. The sequence goes on from CDFA01019676.1 coordinate 7,894, forward strand.
GACCTGATGCACTGCTCAATGCTGGCTGGTGGTGACCACACAACTCACACTGGGGTACAGGTGAGCATCTCCACCACCATGGCTGGTGTAGTTGCAGGTGATCGGCGGCTGGGGGCTGATGTCAGCTCGCCCCTTGCAGGCGGTGTTGGTTCGCGGCTGGTGGGCGATGTCGGCTCGTGGCTGGTGGGCGACGTCGGCTCGTGGCTGGTGGGCGACGTTGGCTCATGGCTGGTGGGCGACATTGGCTCGTGGCTGGTGGGCGATGTTGGCTCGAGCTGGGGAGAGGAGTGGGCTGGTGCACATGTGCGTGTATCTAAGCTGCCTGTTTGTTCAGCAATGTTTGACCACAGCCACACGTATGCGGATAGCCTGGGGGGCGACCCAGAGTACGGCCCATCATAAATAAACAGCTATTTTTTGATTTTCCTGGTTCCTTTCTATGTCAAATGGAATGGTGAGTATGGTCATATACCATACTCAGCATTCCAACGGGCGGCCAATGGCAAAACTGCTCGGGCGCGCCTGTATTTTGTCCGGGGCCCAAATTTCGAATCGCCGGCAGTTTCCCAGTCCTCCCAATAGTGGAGGACGCCGCCTTAAGGCCTCGTCCTACACTTCGGAAATTCCTGCGCGTTTTCCGTTTGGACCAATAGCAAAATCTAGCCTCAAGGACAAGAAGCGACGCCTCCAAAAACGTAAGCGGTCAGGAAGGCCAGCCAAGAATCCAACTCCGGTGCGGCGATGTGCAGATTTGTTGTTGAAGGTAAGCACCAATCCTCGTGCTTGCATTGCAGCATTCACCTGGATAGTGCTCATCTTTGTGATCATCGCCTCTGTAGGTGGCTCATCCGTAGCCTGTGGTGGTGGTGGTGTTGCCTTGGCGCGAAGAGAGATCAAGTTAGTGATGAGGAACTAGGGCGCATTCCTGTACGTATCAGAAGTAGATGTCATACCCTCTTTGGTGCTTCAGTAGACTTCTTCTTCTTCTTAACGTTGCTGGCTGAGCAGTAGTCGTCACTGCGGCGCTTGGAGACTCGGAGCTCGTGCTTGGCCCGCTTGGCCTTGCTCTGATTGTTGAGTTTGGTGCGTACTCGAAATGCTGCACTTGCTTTCCGCTTCTTGTCTCTCGCTCGACGCTCATCGAGGCGTTTTCGTCCAGCTTGCTGCAGACGGTTCGATTTGATGTGGAGGGCGCTCTGGATAAGCTCCTTGGCTCGGCCGACACCTTCGTTGAACTTGAGCCGCGCTATTGCCGCTCGAGCGACCGAGGTACTCGGGAATGTCTTGTTCTTTGGCATGTCGCGTATGCGTGTGCCGTTTGCACCCTCATTGTAGCACGTGTGTTGAGGGGTTGCATACAGGTCAACGTCAGCGATGGCAGTCTCGAACTCTGCGATCACTCTCGAAGCGGGCTTCCAGCTTGTCTGTGTACGGCAGGACTCTTTGTCTCTCGGCGAGAATCAAAGTGAGGGCGATACTGGCGATCGGTGGTGAGGGCGTAGAGAGCTCGACATGTTGATGTGAAGCTGACGAAGTCCTTCGTCCCAAGGTACGCAATTACCCGTAAAGCTAGCCCGGGAGGGAGAATGTTTGGGTCTGCAATGACCTCGGGGAAGACAAGCTGACGATGTGGTGTGTAGCAGGGGCATCCGCGATTGCACATGGGCAAGAGATAGTGAGCTAGGCCGTGCTTGAGGCAACGGGTGACGTCTGCCAGGTACGTTGTCCTTTGCACCTGTGCTGTTGTACAATCAATAACAATAACAATAAGATTAGATTACTACAAACAAGAGCAATGTGGTGACAAAGTGTGTGGTGTGACTTACATGGCCAAACCGTTCCGACCGCTTTGCCCAGCTTGCTATTCTGGCGCCCACACCCTCAACTGCCTTGGCCTCACCCAAGATCTTGATCAACCGCTTACGCAGCGCCTTGAGGTAGTGCCCCTTGTCTGAATTTCTCTGGTGAGCATAAACCTGTTTTAGTGTATGTCTTGATGTGCGTGCAGCAAGATACCTTTACAGTACCTTTATATGTGCTAGCGTACTCTCTTCGGCAAGGTACTTTTTCACTGATGAATCATCATCAGTGGTGCAGGAGAGTACATCACTGAGGACACCCTCTTTCTCAAGGATAGCAAAAGCCTGTCGACAGGCTTCGTTCTCCATCCCCTTAGAGGTACCATCATAGTTGCCAGCATTGATGATTACCTCCTTTCCGTTGATGTGTCGCACAACTCGCTTGACCAGTGTAATCTCGCAGATGACGAGAGACATCAACCATGTTGTAGTTGTGTACAGCTGCGTTGCGCCGGGTCGCCCAGGAGCCGTCACCGGCGAGATGTTGAAGCTTCCACACGCCAGACTGGTACTTCTCGAAGCACTGAGCTTGCAGATGAGCACTAACTTGCTCTACTGTTGTGATGACTTCTTGCTCTGCAGCACGATATGCAGATGGGCTCAGTGCACCAAGACTGAGCTTGTGGCGGTGCTGAGAGTAGGTCTGGTATGTTCCTCTGTTGAGCAGCTCGGTAGCAACAGCTTCAAGATTGAGCTGCTCTATGGCTGGGCCTCGCCTCCCACTGGTCCGCTTGTTTGCCTCCCACTGTTCAACGTTGACAATCTTGTACTGATGAGCGCACTTGCTGCACTTGGCTGTGATGATCAGCACTTCGCCCTTACGCTTCCCATCGACCACACACCAGGTGCCTGTGCACTCCTCTGCTGAGCAGGCCTGCTGCTCAACAGTGAGAAGCCACAGGTCGGTGTCGACGATAGCTCGGGGCGGCAAGATGCCGCACACCTTGGCACCACGACGAGAGAGAGTGGCTGGTGTGGAGATGTTCCCCAATGGTGGTGGTGAACGCGTGCATTCAGGTGTATCTGATACTACATCATTGGCGAGCCTGGTGAAGGACTGCTCGATCTCCTCGCGTGATGACAATTTGGTGCTTGACCCGACTGCCAGCATTTCGCGGACCCTGCGTCATGTGAGCGGTGGTGGGCTTGACACCGACGGGCTTGTTGACGGTGGTGGGCTTGCAGGGAGCAGGCTTGACGGGAGCGGGCTTGCAGGCGGCGGGCTTGACGGGAGCGGGCTTGCAGGCGGTCGGCTTGACGGGAGCAGGCTTGCAGGCGGCGGGCTTGAAGGGAGCGGGGTAGTGGTTGGCGAGGGAGCGGTCAGCGAGGGAGCAGTGGAGAGAATGGTTGGCAAGAGAACGGTTGAGGGCGAGGGAGCAGTTGCCGAGAGAACGGTCAAGGGCGAGGGAGCAGTTGCTGAGAGAACGGTCGAGGGCGAGGGAGCAGTTACCGAGAGAACGGTCAAGGGCGAGGGAGCAGTCGCCGAGAGAACGGTCGAGGGCGAGGGAGCGGTTGGCGAGAGAACGGTCGAGGGAGCGGT
>CDFA01019678.1:0-10125 GCA_000826305.1 Acanthamoeba healyi
CTTCTCCATGTCGTCCCAGTTGGTCACGATGCCGTGCTCGATGGGGTACTTGAGCGTGAGGATTCCACGCTTGGACTGAGCCTCGTCGCCGACGTACGAGTCCTTCTGGCCCATGCCCACCATCACGCCCCTGTGGCGCGGGCGGCCCACCACCGTGGGGAACACAGCTCGAGGCGCATCGTCGCCTGCGCTCACGACCACAACAAGCGCATGAGTGACACTTCACACACGCACGGGCGAGAGGTCTGACGCGGTACCGGCAAAGCCGGCCTTCATGTAGCCGGAGCAGTTGTCAATGACGACGGCCGTGACTTCGTCGAGGATGCTCACTCCTGTGGCGAACGGAGACTCCTGCTCCTTCACTTCCTCCACCTCGTCCTCCTCCACGTCCTTGTTGTTCTGGCGTGCGATCTCCTCGAGCACCGCCTGCTTCTCTGCAGCGCGCAACAGGCACACACGACGCACGTCAACACAAAGCGAACTAACTTTGCCACTCAACGACGGACGGACGAGGCGCGTCGTACCCTTGCGCACTTTCATCTCGGCGTTGGTGCGGTTGCTGCAGAGCGAGTCAAACTTCTTGGCCTTGGCGCTCTGGTAGCGCGGCTGCAGCCGCCTTGTGGAGTTGAACACGCCCAGGTGCGAGGCCATCGCATCGCTGTGGTTGTCGTTGCGCCCTGATGAGTTGTGGTGTGTGGTGTGTGGTGTGTGGTGGTGGCAGCTGAAGTTAGTTCGCGAGCGGGCACAGCAGCACGGAGAAGCGTCGACGCACCACGTGAGCGCGCTGCCTGCGAGTCCTCGCCCATGCGCTGCAGCTCGCGGAGGAAGGCGGGGTCCATGGGTTTGTCCCCTTCCTTGGCCTCCTTCGCCGCTTCGGCCCACAGCTTTGCCTGTGCCTGTGCGCCTGCCGCTATGCCGTCCTCCACCTCGTCTTCGTAGATATCCTCGTGTTGGTCGTGGTGGGCCACGAACACGAACTCGCTGCCAAAGTCGAGGGTGGGCGCAGCAGCGTTGGTCTTGACTGAAGGAGGTGCTTCCATTCTGTGATTTGCCTCTCGTGTCTCTTTGTGTGTGTTGTTGGTGGGGTTTGCTTGCTGCTGCTCGTCGGCTTGCTGGTGGTCGTGTGGTTTGTGGGGACCACTGCCGCAGATAACGGGGGTACGGGCCGGTCTCTTCGGCTCCTCTTTTTCGCGGATCCGCCCCTCTTCGTCGCTACTGCGCGCGAGCCAGCACGCAGTAGCGCGCACCGCCTCACCTCCGCGGGTCATTGGCCAGCCGTGGGTTGCATTGTGAACGACTTCTTCCTGCTTTCAATTTCAATCAATTGATAGTGCGAGATGGCTTGTTCATCTTTCCCTCATGGCGGTAGTATTGATGGCGCAGCAGCAGATGAAACTCGAAGGAAGGGGGTATTTATAGAGATGTGATGCGTCTAAAGGCGATACTTAAATCACCTTACAGGTCCTCATCCTCATCGGGAAGAGGGGTCGCGGCAGCCAGAGACAGCTCCTGCTCGTACTGCTTGATCTGGTTCATGTCGAGAGCGACCTCGGGGGGAGCGAGGGCAGGCGACTCAACGAGGGCAAGATCGGGCTTGCTGAAAAGATGAAAGATGAAACCAGATGAGATGAGATTCGAGGAGATAATCGAGTAGCAGCAAATTGAGGAGCAAGACGTACTTGGTGAGCTTGCGGGCAAGGAAGAGGAAAGGCTTCTCGAAGTTGTAGTTCGACTTGGCGGAGATATCGTAGTACTGGAGGTTCTTCTTGCGGTGGAAAGTGATGGCCTTGGCCTTGACCTTCCTGTCCTTCACGTCGACCTTGTTTCCGACGAGAACGATGGGAATGTTCTCGCAGACTCGCACAAGATCCCTGTGCCAGTTGGGCACGTTCTTGTAGGTGATGCGCGACGTAACGTCGAACATGATGATGGCGCACTGGCCCTGGATGCTAAGAGATGGCTCGAGGTCAGAGGGCGTGCAGATCGGAATTTTGATGATGCGAAATTGGGGCAGGTAGCTCATCACCACCGAGGTCGAGGAACGTACTAGTAGCCATCACGGAGACCACCGAACTTCTCCTGACCAGCGGTATCCCACACGTTGAAGCAGATGGGGCCGAAGTTGGTGTGGAAGGAAAGAGGGTGGACCTCAACACCGAGGGTGGCTGAATGTTTGAGGAGGGCAGCAGGCGATTAGGCCACAATCCGTGCGAGGATGATGCAAGATGGATTCAGGCGCGGATCGCGAGCAGTACGTACCAACATACTTCTTCTCGAACTCGCCAGTAAGATGGCGCTTCACGAAGGTGGTCTTGCCCACGCCACCATCGCCGACAAGGATGAGCTTGTAAGTAGGAACCTGCTGCATGACTGATGTGGATGTTGTGTAGAGACAAAAGCTGGGCTCTTGTTCACGGAGGGTCGAGAGGTGTAAGAGATCAAAAGGCGGGGTTTGCTGATCTTCTAGAAGCTTTTATCCTGACTTTTTCCCGCCTTTTCGGCGGGAGCCGCTTGGCGCCAACATCAAGATTCCTCAAGCATTCTCTTCTTTTGCCTGGTTTTAGCCAAAAATTCGAACTAGCCGTTGTTTTACGTTTTTTTTTGTTTTCAAAAACGCAACGGTTTGTCGCTCGCGGTCGACGCGTCGGCCTCTTGCCCCTGCGTGCGCCGGTGGTCGCCGCCGCCTGGACCATGAGGGGCGCGCCCTTCCTTGCGAGACGGCAGCTCGTCCCTTGGCGGACCAGAGACGGCAATGCCCGAGTGAAGTGTTGTTGCTCTGTCTGCAGAGTGGGGCCTGTTCCTCTCTGGATTGCGCAATCCCCACTTCCTAGGGCAGATCAGATGGTTCATCCACATCCTCCTTGTGAGTGTTGATGTTGGCGTTGGTGGGTCTGCCTTTCTTCCTCTTTCTTCTACAGGAGGGCGAACCGCAGAGACCACGGCGATCCTTATTGGCGAAGTAAGGGCCATGTGAATGGGGGGTGGGTGCACGGGCAGACACCACGCGAGCAACAGAGCAAGCGGCAGCAGCGAAGGAGGGGCAGGAGAGAGTAACAAACCAGTTGGGTCGCGGTCGTGTCGCGTCTCGCGTTGACTCCGCTCCTCAACAGCAGCGGCCTCTTCATCAACACATCTACTTTATTCCACCGGCGGTGAGCGATGGCGCCTCGAAACGATGAATTCCTAGACCTCGTCATCGAGCTTGCGCCTCTTGTCGGCGCCGGGCGAAGGGGAACGCGAGGGACTTCTGGAACGCTTGTTCTCTAAACACATGACGCAACAGGCGGCGATATGATGAGATTAAAACGGATGGCATCATCAACCAAGAAGAGAAGAGAGTATGCATGGAGCGGACACGCTGACTGAAGCGTACCTCCAGGGCTTGGAGAACGGCGAGGAGAAGGCGACCGACGCGCGGGGCTGCGTTTCTCTGCAAGACGCATGCGACAATCAGTACACCGACAAAGCAGCACACGAGGCGTTGTAGGCGAGTGGATGGCGGAGGGGCGTCTTGCTTACCGGGCGAACGAGCGGGAGAACGCGCGGGCGAACGTGCCGGGGAGCGAGCCGGAGACCTCTTCGCAGGAGAGGGCGAACGACGAGCTGAAGAACGATGCAGACGCAACACCCGATCAGTGACAACAACATCACCACAGATTCAGTGCTCGGACCGTCAGTACCTCGATCGGGGGAGGGTGAGCGGCGGGGAGACCGGGACGGAGTGCGCCTCGGCGAGCGCCTGCTGCTTCGCGGAGGCGAACGGCTTCGCCTGGGCGGCGAGCGGCGGGGCGGATACCCGAAGAACGTCTGCTTCTTGCCCAGACCAACGTCCCAATCAAGACGAAGGCGGCGACCCTCCATGGAGTAGCCGTTGAACCTGTAGCCAGAGAGAGAGAGAGACGTCGAACACAGAACCGGCGAGGCAGAGCTGCTGAGCAAAGGGCCCACATCGAGCTCAGCACTTGGACCCCATCTGTACCTATCGTAGGCGTCCTCGGCGTCCCTCCTGCTCTCATAGTCCACGAAAGCGTAGCCCTTGCTCTGGCCCGTCCTCCGGTTCATGCCGATGGTGACGCCCCTCAGACGGCCGCACTTGCCAAAGTAGTCGGCAACGTCCCTCTCGCGGAAATGGTACGGCAGATTGCCCACGAAAAGCGTGGTCGAATCGCGCAGCTCCCTCTCGCTCACATTTGTCGGGCTATGCATGCGGACGACAATCAGCTGCACCGCACCGAGAGAGAGAGAAGAAAATGGAGAAATGGAAGGGAGGGGGGGAGGATGCGCACCCTCTCCTGGGCGGCGAGCGGTCGTAGCTTCTACTGTCGTAGCCTCCACGGTCGTAGCCTCTGTCATAGCCTCCACGATCGTAACCGCGATCGCGCTCGGGCGAGTAGCGAGAGCGGCGGGGAGAGGGGGAGCGAGATCTGTACGACTGTGTGCCAACACCCAACGCGGTAGAAATGATATTTAGCTAATTAAAACCCAAAGCGTGTGAACGACTCCCTCCCACGTACCATGACAAGATCGATCAATGGATGTGGCGCTGGGGGTGCGTAAAAAACGACCCTTGCTCCTTTTTTCCGGCTATTTCTCGGTGCAATTTTAATTTGTATTTTTAATTTGTTTATTTATTTATATCTGTGTGGCGGTACAGAGGATGAGGAGGGCTAACACGCTGTGCTTGGCCCTGAGCCGAGGGACAATGCCCGCGGCCCTTCCATTTCACCACCGGTGCCTTGCCACCACCAGCACCGGTGCTTGGCAGCGCGATGGCTTTTCCTTCCTTCCCGCCAGCCCTGGTACACCCCCAACGTTATTTTATTCCACAATTAAAAATAAATTTAATCACATCCTCTTTATTATTATTATTATTATTTAAAAAGTTAGTTATTAATTTAGTTACCCTGAAAATAAATCAAAACAAAAATAAATAATGTTCGTTGGGGCGTGCGGGTGGTCTGCCGGCAGAGAAGGTGGGACCCACGACGCGGCCTCTGGTGCTGACGCTCGGGTGGCTTGGTGCCAACGAGCGGCATTTGGGCAAGTACTCGAGCTGGTATAGCCGCCAGGGCTACGACACGCTCTCCTTCATCTCTCCTGCTACCGCCATGTACGGGGCTCCGTCAACCACGCCTTGCTGTTGTTGTGCCGTGTGCATGTCGTGCGATTCCCTCACTTGCTCGCTCGCTCGCCCGCTCGCCATCAGCCTGTTCCCGCAGTTCGGGAGGAAGCATGCGGCCCAGCTGCTGGACTATGCCATCGAGCTGAGTGAACAGACCAAGGACGGCAAGCGAGAGAAGCGACCAGTCCTGTTTCACGTGTTCAGCAACAACGGCCTCTACTTCTACGCCAACGTGCTCAAGCAGGTCGCCCAGTCCCGGCAGGTATATAGAGTTCTCGCTGCTCTTGAGTCGCACGCTGTGTGTGCAGTGTGCCTTCTGTCTGACAGGCCATCAACTTACGCACGTGGATTGCAGTACGAGCAAGTCCTGCACTCCACGCTCGGATGTGTATTCGATTCCACGCCATCACATCTTTCCGTCGAGATCTTCACCAGGGGTAAGGGTCGCGCCTCGATCGCTTGAAGCGACTTCACACACAGGCTCACGCGTTCCCTGCTCTCTCTCTCTCTCTGTTGGTTAGGTTTCGGTGGCGCGCTGTTGGGCGCAATGGGCATTACGGACAACGGCAAACCTGCCTACGACCACTGGCTCGTCTCGCCCATCGTGAGGATGCTCTTCTCTGCTGTGCTCGCTCCTCCCTTCTTGCGAAACAACGTCAGGTCTCTCCTCGATTCCTACGTTCGCTTCCAGGTCAGTGACGTACTCCCCGCGCCCCATTCTTACTCGCACTCTGAACGCCCTCCCCCGCTCTCACACAACGCGTGTGCTCATGCGCGACACACACAGCCCAAATGCCCGCAGCTGTTCCTCTACAGCAAGGGAGACGAGTTGATCCCCTACACCGACGTTGAGCTCGCCATTCGCGCTACCAACCAACTCGGGATTCCGGCCATCGGGGTACTTAGCCTTGGCCCTCCACAAGGACAGAACACGGCACGACACGACACAACACAACAGGTTGCTCCCCCATTGCTGACATCAGAGCACGCTCCCTCTGCGTGCAGAGACGTTGGGAGGACAGTCCTCACGTTTCCCACTTCCGCATGCACCCGGAGGAGTACCGGGAAGCTGTCGCCAAGTTCATAGCCGAGGCCACCGAGCGGTGGGAACGCAACGGCCGGCACACGGCCATCGTGGAGCAGCAACCCGAGCCGCATACGCACGCCGACCTGGACAGGATCGTCGAAGAGTGGAAGCGCCTCATCGTCCGCTTCTGACCCCAAACAAAGCGGGCGTGTTGTTTTCTTCATCCTGCCTCTCCGATGCGCCAATGACACACGTCCGGCCTTGAGTGGCGTAACGGCGGAGAAACCAAGGACTGGCGCCAACACGCGCACAAGCTGCAAAACAACCACACAAGCTCAGCGCAGGTGGGTACCTAAACACCCCGAAAAAGAACGAAGTACGACAGTCGGAGCGAAAGCGAAAGCGAAGGTGAGTCCGTGCGCTCGGGTCCATCTTGAGCCCAGGGGTGGACACCAAAACCTCTCTCTGTCCGCCTTGGCTCTCATACGTAGAGCACCACGCTCATCTTTTGCGATTTTTTTGTTAGCATCTCAGAAATGGATCAGCAGCAGCACATGCTGGCGGTGCGCCATGGCGGAGAAGAGCACGAGGGAGGCGGTGAGGAGGCGTGGATTACCAAGGACGTCGTTGTCCTCCTGCACGGGGTACACCTCCTCGCTGTCCTTTTTATTTATTTTTATTTAATTTTATTTCTTAACTAAATTAAAAAAATTAAAAAAAATCAAGACTGACGCGTGTGCGCCATCGTGTGGTCCTCTGGTGTGTATGTGCTCTGAGAACAGCTGGGAATGATCGTGGCGTGGGGCTTCTTCCTCAACATCGGCTCAGTGATCGGGCGCTACTACAAGAAGCCGCCACACGACCGTACGGTCGCCTTCGTTGCACACTGGATCGCGCCCGTGGAGGCTCACGCGTGAGGTGTGCAGAGACTAACCATCGAGATTGTGGTGTGCACCTTGTGCTGGACAGTGTTTGCGCCGCGATGGTTCGAGTGGCACGCGACATTCCAAACGGTGGGCTTCTTCATCGCCCTTGGCTCCGCCCTTCTCATCATCACGCACCTTTCGTGGAACAGCTTCCCTGGTACACACGCACGCACGCGCATCGGCTAGTGTCTCCCTCGGAGCGTCTCACCGCTGTTCCATCATTGTTAAAACGCGGCTTCTCTCCAGGAGAGCATCTTGGAGGGCTCCACCAGATCATGGGCGTGGGACTGATTCTATGCGCCATCGCGCAGCCGATCATCGGTGTCGAGGCCCATCGTGATTTCCTCCGCTTGAGGGTACGTGTTTCTTCTCACACTCAGTGTCACATACACGCACACGCACACACATGCGACGTATCCCTCTCCATCTCTCCTAACGTCTTACGCATGCTGCACGCGCGATCATCAGGGCCCAGGACGTTTCCATGCGCCGCACAGGTGGCTGGGTCGATTCCTGATGCTCGCCTCGGTGCCCACGATGGCATTCGGATTCAAGGAGCTTGGCAAGCACATCATGGAGGTCGACAACGTCGTGTGGTTCGTCTCGAGTTCCGCTGCGCTGATTTGTCAATGCGGCTCGAATGCAGTGCGCTGACAACAGCGATCGATCTTCATCACACAGGTGGGCATTCGCCCTTCTTGCCGTGCTCGGTACGGTGATCATCAGCTATGGCGAGTGGTCCCTCAGCGGCCAAGTGAAGCCTCGCCCCGCCAACAAGGCCGAGTTCGAGCTTGGCGATGTCACTGGCAAGTCCGGTTCGTTCCACACACCTCCATTTCAGATCGCTGCGGCGCACTGTACCTCACACGCCTCGTGCAGGAGTGGTGGACGAGGATCACTACGGCACCGACGAGGTGGACGCGGTCGAGGAGGTGCGAATGAGCAGCGGCGCATCCATCAATGGTGCGCAAGAGACCGAGGACGGTCGGGCGGTGGTGGACTTTGTGTTTGCGCGCGAGGAAGTCCTGCGGCGGGAGCGCAAGCGGAGCCAGACCGTTCTCATCGTCTACGCAGTGCTGTCGCTCGGCATTGTGCTCTTCATCTGCGGCTACATGCTCAACTCCTACCGCAACATGAGCATGGACGAGCACGCCGACTGAACCCAGCCGCGTCCTCGTTCCTAGTTGTGAATATAATTTTATTTATTTGTTTTGAATTTTTGGCATTCTTTCGATTTCCCTGTCGACGACAGAAACGAACGAAAGCTCCTGTGCGGCTACACGGTTCATACTCATCGAAATCATCTCTCTGGCGATGGAGCATTTGATGCAGCAAGCAGCGCAGCATGCGACCTGTGCCGTCTGTGATGCGAGCAGCAGGGAGAAGGAGCTGAAGAGGTGTGCGGCGTGTCAGGCCGTGTGGTACTGCGACGCCGAACATCAAAAGCAGCACTGGAAGACCCACAAGGCCATTTGCAAGCTCATTCCCGATGCGCACCGCAACGTACGTAGCGCCACCCCTCCCTCCCCTCCCTTTGCGGTGGTCTCGAGCGAATGGAGGAGATTCGGAACACAATAATCAAATTCCTCCTACAAATAAAAATCTCTCAGCCCCGGCTCGCGAGATGGGCGGCAGCCTGTGTCGGTAGTGCGGTCATGACGGCCCGACGCTAAGCATTGATCTCTCTTCTTTTCTGCAGGGCTTCGCGAAGAAGGTGCTGCAGGAGGGCAACAACGAGCGGTTTCCGAAGCGTGGCAACACGGTCAAGGTCCACTACGTCGGCACGGTACGTCGAGAGAAAGAGAGAGAAAGAGAGGCCTTCAGGGCCTGCTTGCTTGTTGCTAACCTCCATCCGCGGCGTCCCACTCAAACGGAGCAGCTGTTGAACGACAAGCAATTCGACAGCTCGCGCGACAAGGGCAGGCCTTTCGTGTTCGTGATCGGCAAGAAGAACGTCATCAAGGGTACTCTCTGACAAGCGCGGTGTAGTTGTACACACCGAGGTGGCACTTTGTTGACGCTTCGCATGGGGCAGGGTGGGACGAGGGCGTGCTGACGATGAGCGTTGGAGAGCGGTCGATCTTTGTCATCTCGCCTGACTGGGCCTATGGAGAGAGCGGCATCGACCCTGTGTACGTACCGCTCGTCACCTGCCGCGAGCGAAGCAGCTGTCAAGTACCGCGCGTGCTGTTGCTCATTCCTCTCTGCGTGTCTGTTCTAATAGGATTCCACCCAGCGCTACCCTTGTGTTTGATGTGGAGCTTCTGGACGTGTAATGTGTCTATCCGCAAAACGCAACCCACCACTCACACGACTACCACTCATGCACTTACTCTGGTTGGCGATCATGAACGAACGCTTTACGTACTTCCCTCGCACATAGGACTCAACGGCTAACAGATGATGTTTTCTATAGCGAGAGCTCGTTCAGTATGAAAAGACGACGTGGCCGAGTGGTTAAGGCGGTAGACTAGAAATCTACTGGGGTCTCCCCGCGCAGGTTCAAATCCTGCCGTCGTCGACCTGATCTTTTGTGAGCTTGCCTTTCATTTTTTTGCTCCGGTTCACGTGGCTGCCGGGTCCGGAGGACACCACAACCTCCATGTCTGCGTCCACGGTGCGAGAGCGCACAACCGAGGCGCTCAGGGACATCGCCGGTACGGATTATATAAACGCTCTTCTGCCATCATGCATAATAAATAACTGATGTTTATTTTTATTTTATGATTAAATCTAACCTGGGGCCCTTCATGGGGGGGGGGAACAGCGGGTTCGGTGCGCGGACTGGCACAGGTCGCTGTAGGTCACCCTCTTGATACCGTCAAAGGTGCCCCCCTCCGTGTATTGCTTTGCAGAGTTCTCCGTTTTGTCCTCTTCTTCGTCTTCTTTCTCACCACCGGCCACCGTGCAGTGCGTTTGCAGACACAGGGAGGTGAGCGGTCATTCAACGGCCTCTTTGACTGCTTCTGGAAGACCCTCACCAAGGAGGGGGTATGCACTCTTCTTCTCCTTCTCCTGCTCCTCCTTGATGCCGACGTTCACTCCCCATT